>DWEM01003798.1:0-10312 GCA_018245935.1 Agara belti belti | reverse complement strand
ATAATTACTATTGATATTGATTTTTTATTTTTAGTACGCCTTGATAGTCGCTAGTTAAAATGTTTTATTGTCATTAACAATGTGACTATTATGAGTATCTTCGTATCCGAGCAATGCTCGTTCAAGAAGATATTGAATAGTGAGAGGCTGAACGGTCGGATGGCGTCGGTCCGCAGGAGCGCGGAGAGCGTGGTGGTGGGCGCGCGCTGCGGCGGCGCCGAGACGTACTACGCGGAGAGCGGCGCGCGGCCCCCCGGCCCCCCCGCGCCCTCCGACCTGCTCGCGGCCGCCCCGCTGCGCGCGCGCCGCCGCCTGCAGCGCGACCACTCCGCGCTGCTGCTGTAGCGGCGCCGACGACGTGCGTGCGTTTGTCACTGTGTTGTCGCACTTATGAGGGTCTGTTGATTCGTTCGATTGCAGAAGTGATACTTCTAATCCAATTGCGGCTAGTTGTAGCACCGTTTAAGGTGATATATAGATGTCAATAGGCCGCACCTTTTGAATAGTGTCGCGTCATATTGGGGAACAATAGGACTTGTTTGGCTTTTATAAGACCATATATTTTATATTTTATAAGACCACTGCAAGATAGACTAAATTGCTATTATTTTCTGTCTAATGGTCCAATTTGAGTCAGTTCAATAAGGTGCATATAAAATCAAATCAATCGCATATTCACTGTAGCCTATCCCCCTCTATATATTAGCCTTAAATAGTATTATTTACAATTTTACTTTCTTGATTTATCTGATATTTTTATCGCCGTGCATACATACTGGACATTGAGCGCAAGATGTAGACTATTGCGATATTCTTAAGTATAAAACCAAGTGTGCCAACTTCTCGTCGAGTACCTTATTACGTAGGTATTATGGATCATATTGACTGATGCGGTGGTAACCGACAATTTGATAGAAACGAAAAGCATCACAAGCTTTTACAATATAATTACGTAGCACCTACAATTTTATGAATTGTAACATTGTGCTGTGTGAGATTTTTTTTTAATTTTCGGTAATGAAAAATCATTTGAATAACATAGGAATTATAGGTCATTCCTAGTGCATTCGCGCATAATGCCAACTTCTGAAAATGGGAATCTCACAAAACATCAACTTAGTGGATTGAGAAATAAAACTATAATTTCAAATCAATTATTTATTACATATTTTTGGATGCGGTAGGTTTTAAATACACTTTTTTTAGGCAAATATTTAATTTCACATTGAAAAATATTAACGAACATCTTAATGCATGCAATTAAACAATTTCAATATGAATTATAGCTAAAACCACCGCGGAAATGTTTTCCAAAACATTGTTTTCACAAATATAATAATATACTTGTTATATGTCAATCTTTTCAAAGGGATTTACCTTGCTAGGTCGCAGTTTCTCCCGGAATTACGTGGGGTTGGGCTGGAATATATCAATACCTGAGCGAAACTAAGTGAGAAAGAGACGGCTATAGGCAATTCGACTTGAGAACACTACTTCCTAGTCTGTGAAAACAGACTGTCATTTCTCTCATTTTGCTTGACATAATTATTTTTCAGGTGACATTTTGACATATCCGTATTATAGGAATATTCCATTTTGCGACCACTTCTCATTTTGAAAAGTTGGCATTATGGAAGTGATCCTAAGATTTTTAATAGAGGCTATTTCAAATTATATTTAACCCAAATTTTACACTACACGATTTATCTTATAGGCGATTCTTTTGATTCCTTGTAACCGAATAAACGTGATAGAAGTTTCTAGAATTATAGTGTATCCGAAAGTTAGGTAGTATTTACTCCAAAGATAGGTAGTAACCTTTTTGTAAGGTTTTTTTATGTAATGTATGTTGTTTGTTGTTGAATGGATATAATTAATTGCTATGTAAGGGACATTGGAGTTTTAGCGGTATACAAAGTCATTTAACAATAACCAACATAGAACGAGTATTCCAGTAGATATTAGAAAAAAAAAAACTAATAGTTCATAGAAATCAAGTGTTACTTTTCATAAGTCCGTTGTATTATAACTAATGTTTTTTTATTTTGAAACAATCTTCGGGTATCCCCCGCGGTGCAGCTCAGTGACGCATCGATCTACTAACGCGTGCCGGCCATGCTATAAGTGCAAATTAAAATGACATTAGTTTTCCCAAAAGAAATGAATCAATTCATTTGCACTATAAATATTCTTACGTAGCTATAGAACACCGTTAGGAAATCGTGAAATGTTTTTCAATAAACCGTAAGCGTATATTCCAATTGACTTTTTAGCGTTAGATCTCGATTCTGGCCATTTCCTACTTAGTCCGTAGTAAAGTTACAGGTTTACGACATATCTTTTTACCTCTCCAAAACAAATTATATACTTAGCAAAGCTAATCAAACAGAATGCCGCGCCAAATCAGAATTTTAACAGCTAATAAAGCGCTTTATTGGTCGAGGTGTTTGAGTTTGCTTCGCGAGACCGGTTTTTCTAAAGCAGCGCTAGTGTCCAGAACCCGGTATATTTCGGCGCTTACGTTTCAACGTACACGTTAACGAGGCCGTAGGGCGCGTTATCGTATAATTGCGTCACGAGGCAGACTTAAAAACCTTAACCGAGCCCAAAGTTTCCATCCATTTCGGAATCTCGCCCGATTGCCAACAGATGTCAGTCCAACAAAACTATCGCAGGCATGCGGGTAGTTTTAGCTTTTCTATATTTCTCCGCTCACTGCATTCTTGCCACTAGCTCGTAAGTCTCCCGGCCACGTAGACATTAGCTGGATTGCTCAAACTCGCCACTCGGATTACGAAATTACGAGAGCAGAACGAACTTTAATTTGGATTATTTTAACTAACTTAAGACACGAAACCGAAAATGGTATTTTATGGAGTATTGCATTTTTTTTATTACATTAGAGCCATTGAACAAAATTGTTTCAATCTCATATTTTATAATGTCGATTTTGTCAATTCGCAAGATCGGCAAAGGTGCTCACGTATTGAACTATTCAGTAGACGTACGTTCATGAAAATGTTTAAACTGTCGAAACGAAGTTGATGGAATATTTATCAACGTCAACCCGCCGAGCCCACCGGCCGCCCGGCCGACCGAGCTATTGTTGAGTAATTTGTCTGCCGCAGTATTACAGTTTGCATTTCCTCTGTAACGTTCCATGATTCGTGTACCGAAAGACGATTGGCTCGATCGTACCGAAACGCATCCGAGGCAATCGAATATGCTGTGTATACATATTTTTTTTATATCGCAATATTTAAGTTTTGTATTGAGAATGTTATTGTTGTACCATTTATTAATTTATAACAATGTTCCGTGCATGTAACTGACACGCGAGGTGCCGACGACGCGACGCGCGCATTGTTTATTTATATGATTATTATTATTATTATTATACATACAAGTGAATTGTTAATAATTTTAATAAAACCTGATAGTGAGACTCTTGTTAATTGTAATAATAAATATACCCCAAATAAATAAGTCTAAAATACAATATTTTTAAATATATAACCAATACGATACCAATACACTAAAAATATACATAGATATATAATATATACATATATACGATTTAATTAGAATATTACCAGCTACAGCTCAATACAATATGGTGACATTTTTAGAAAAATTCCAGATATAAATTTTTCTACAATTTCTACACTCTGTGCACTTTCACGAAAGTCCGTCGTAGTAGTACCCAATTCCGAATCGAGAGAAGGGATAAACATGGATAGAAAAGGTGGGACAGAACAAAATGAATGAAGAATAATCGCGCTGACTTAACAAAACTATTGTTTATTGTATTGTACCCAGTCGCTCACAACACAGCTCTACACTAAAAAAAAATAAGAAATAATAATAATAAGAAATACGATGTCACCAGATCATGTATCAGATATATAGGAATATATATAGGTATATATAATTGTAGCATGTGTGAATCTGTTAAAATGCATTACGAACACCGTCTCAACGATTGGTCCTATAGCAAGCGAGTACCGCTCGGACTTGGCGGTGTGCAGTTACGGTAAGTCGGATTGTAAAGAATATGATCTAGGTGAGCGACTTCTCTCTTGAGTCTTGACGAGGTCGGCCTTCTGAGGTCCCTACTACATAACTCGATCATATTCTTTGCGCGACGCGAGTTCCGTTCAGAACAACTTCGCTTCGACACCGACATTTTCTCTCCGGCGCCACCGGCCGGTCCGGGAATTTCGGTTACCGCCATTTTGAAAGGACTTTTTCAATCGAAACATTTTCAAAACTTGCAACACAGTTAGTTTTTCAAGGAACTTCATCCTTTACTTCTTGTTTCAATACCTTTTTAAACAAACAAAATTAATATTAGACCTTAAGTGTTAAATCTTTTTATTAGAACTAACTTTACATCCTAGAGGCAAACTGACGCCCGTGGGGTGGGCGGTTACACGCTAACTTACAGTCTAGACCCTTGTCGTAATCACGTCTAATAATTAAAACATAAAATATCCTTTATGACTCTCAAACACCGGCCCGGACAGGCCTTACAATAACAAATCAATAATTAAACTAATTGCCGGCTCGTACAGGTACAGTATAAATGCATTCGAAGCCAGCAGACCGTTTGGGAGGGTGTGGTGTATCAAAACCTATACTAAGTCTGAAGTGGACCTCAGCGACACGAACTTACTAATATCGACCTGCAAATCCAAAGAGGGAAGTAACCATGGTGTTCACACATTGAAAATTCATCACAACACAATACAATATTCCCCGCTTTCCTCGCAATTTACCCAAAAAAAACCCTATTCAATGTAAAAAAAAGGGCAATTTAATATGTGAAGGTACAATTTGCTATTATTATGTTGGATAAATTGGGACAAAAGCTTGGGATAGTGTGAAAATGTACAAAGGACACCTGATCAGAGGCAAATTTGATTTGGACATTTGGAAAGTGAAGAAAAATGCAAGATTGTCTCTTCGTCACGACCGCGTGAATCGTTTGTACAAATTGCTTTTACACGTGGCAACATCGATGCGCTGCCAACATAACAAGTGATATACATATATACTTACATTTATATAATTATATATACATACATATGTATTTTCCAATTTATAAGCTAGAGGGGAGCGTTAATAAAAGAAATTAATGAATAAGAAATTTGGTTCGGTTGTTAACTTCTTTTTTTCCAATTTAAGTAGGAAAAAAATTAGTTTGACGTTCTTAACTAAGAAACACAAATTGTACAGGCAATTTGTACAAATAAATAATATATACAGGGTGAAAATATTCTACGTCATATATATGTATAAGCCGTACACCGACACTACAGTGGACAAATGAAATTCAAAATTTGCCTCAACGGTAAACCATACTATATGGGAAGAAATATCGAATGTATAACTGAATTTTGAAATATTCACATTTTAAGCTACAACAGTGAAGATTTTAAACAATACAGCCTGTTGATTTTTTTAAAAATTCGTAGGAAACAAGCCTGCATATATCGGTATGCATAAATCGGTATAACACAATAATTCCACCCTGTATATACTTCATATATGATTTATACGATGAAGCACCAAAGGCGATATATGTATTTTAAAAATGGGTATAGCGATATACGAGAACTGGCTGAAAACATATACATCTTATACATTTGGTAAGGTTTTAGTAGTATTTTGATCTTTGGACATAAATATATGATTTGAAATACAGTAAAAGCTCATTATAAGGGAATTATATATATGTATAGTAATAAAATCCTAACCACAGAGCGTGGGGTTGTGGATTAAATTACCCATTTTAATATTTCCGTGATTGAGCAAATAATTTATTTCCAGAGTCGATTTCTGTTAAATTTTCACCTTTCGACAAGATCTTTTAACAATCTGCAATCAATTCTATCCATCGACAGCCACCTCGACACTATTGCTGACAAATTAAGGAATATTTTCAACTATGAACACCAACCAATTCATTTTAATAGACGAGCCATAAATACATAAACAACCATAAATCTGGAGCATCTAGAAATCTCGCCATTACGATACGAAGAAGTCAGTCGGAAGTAGCAATTTGTTTATCCAAGAGTTTTGAAAATGTACTGACCTGCACATAAGGAGCTTTCACTGTATTTTCCGAATGGAATTTACGTAATTACCACAGCATTAAATTAGTAGAAAGTGGACTATTTATTAGTCTTACTATTACTATTATTGCAGTCTTGTGATTTGGTATGTTTGTTTTCCATTTTTTGTATATATTAAATTAACACCAAACTCCTGCATACATACTGACTGAAAAGTGACGATGAGAGGAGTTGACGCTAGTTTCATAGTAATTGATTTTAAGAAAAGAAAAAAAACTTCAGTTTCACTCGTCACAAGCGAGTATGCAACAATAAGTTGGTGAAAAAAGGCTCAAAATCACAATGTGTATTTCAATTTAAATGCATAAAACGGTATTTGCAGGTGAATATTCTACATATGGGGAAAGATATGTAACGTGATTTTCCTCTCGACGCATAACAAGGAGCATAATTATACGTTCATAATTTAAAGTGATACTTTAGAGTTCGTTCATTTTGAATGCAACCTGTAAACAAATAAATATTCACCCATAAATACTCCAGAATATTAGTCAATCAATATGTTGGCACAATACAATTAAACGGTTAGAGACATCGTTACATTAGTTTGGAATAACGTTGAATGGAATCAGCGATGGAACATTGTTGGAAATGAACAGTCGTTTTCACCATTCACCTTCACATGTGCATACATTGGAAAGGAAACGAGAGCTACCTTTATACATTACAAATAGATCGTGTCAATGGTAATATAATCACGATTCATTTCACAATGGACTCTACTCAATTTGAAACTGTCGATATCGTCGTGCTCCACTACTGTTTCCCGTGCGTGTGCGTGTGTGTGCGTGTGTTTGTGTATGTGTGTGTATGTGTGTGTATGTGTGCGTGTGTGTATGTGTGTGTGCGTGTGCGTGTGCGTGTGCGTGCTAGCGGCAGTAGTAGGACTTACGCGGCGAGTAGGAGCGCTCGCGCTCGTAGCGGCGCGAGCGGCGGTAGTGCGGCGAGGGCGAGCGGTGCCGGTAGCTGCGCTGGTAGTAGTCGCGTTCGCGCTCGCGGTACGCGCCGCCGCCTCCGCCGCCGCCGCCGCCGCCGCCGCCGCCGCGGTAGTAGTAGTCGCTGGGGGACAAACGGCTTCTGTTAGAAATGTACCCAACGATAAAACAATGACCGGCGCAATCTAAAAACACCAGAACTTTCGAAACGACAAGAACACCGGGTCCCGTATCGTCTATGTATCAGTTCAGATTTGAAGCGTTCAAATTGGTTGTAAAAAGTAAGATCTATTGACCTTAAAAACTACTACAATCCTATTTGACATCTAAATTCTAACAACTTTCAGTAATTTGATAGTTCTATAGCACAATTTTTCCAACCTCTCTATTGCTCCACTGTTAGACACGGATTTCATTTGAACACGAGATGGTTTTCTAGTCTAGTATGTCTAGTATTTCTAGTATTTCTAGTCTAGTAGCAAAATGCGTCTTGAACCTCGTCACATCTCAAAGTACATTATGAACTTAGTGTGCAGGTTTCCTTACAATTGCAGCGAGTGATATTCGATTTCCATTACTGAAATTGCAATCGAACAAGCCGTAACTCATTCCACGTTGAGATTACATTATCGTCCAGCGGTGCCTACACTGGTCAATGGATGCGTTATCGGTGTGTTCGTTCGCCTGTCGATCGATTCGAATAATATAAAAACGTGTTTACTTACTCTCTGTCGCGACGCCTGTCGTAACCGTTATCGCCCCTGCTGCTAACTCTGAAAATATACGATAACATTTAGTCATATGTGTGACGAAGAATCGACGAGTTAAATAAGAAGTTGCGATTTTAAAATCCATAGGAACATGTAAGGACTATTATAGATTCAGAAATATTGATAGTAGTAGAAATGAAATGTCTGTCTGTGATGTCAAAATAACTGTGATTTCTTAAGTTTTTATACTTGCTTATATGATACTGAAACACATACATTTAAAATTTTTTGTCTGTCTGTCTATCTTTGTTTGTTCGGGCTAATCTCTGGAACGGCTGAACCGATTTCAATGGAACTTCTACTGAGCAATAAGAGGTTTTAGGGCAACATGTATGCTACTTCTTCCGATACTCCCACGGGATCACAGCTAGTCATTAAATAAAATGTACAAATAGGCCTTTAGTAAGCGGACCTGGCTCCAAGCAAGCTTACTCTAAATCTATTTGCTATATGCTCTTCAACAGTTGCACGCCACAACATCATTGTATATGACGTGCGGCAATATAACAACCGTCGGGGACTAGTGCACTATATTTTGATGTCATTTTAAAAACAACACTGATAATACGAGACTTGTTGCATATGTATGCAAGTTTTAAAATGTCTCATATCAATATTTTTTTTAAAATATGGTTTTAGTTATAAAACGTTATTTATATAAAATTATAGTGCGCGCCAGGATCGAACCCGTACCGCCCCCCCCCCCTCCTCCCAGTGTAAGGCTGAATTTCAAACCACTAGGCCACCACCACCGCTTTGTACCCCGTAAAAGGCAAAATATGGCTTGAACTAATAATCCCGTAACACCTGTATATGTGTAGCCATATTCGTGCAAATAAACGCCTCTGCGTCTAATGCTAATGCCAATTTGTATAGTGGCTCACTCATAATAGAGTCACAGCGGTAAAACTCACGTGGGTTTCCCCATGTAGATGCCCGGCGTGGGCGTGTGCGCGCGCTGCGTAATGGAGTAGTCGACCCTGATGCGGCGCCCGTCGATCTCCATGCCGGTGCACTCGTTCTTGGCGACCTTCGCGTCGTCCTGCGACTCGAAGTACACGAAGCAGAAGCCCCTCGAGCGCCCCGTCTACGATACCAACAGTGTATTATGTAGAAGGGCATCAGGCGCGGAACGGTATAGATAGCGCTCTCTGCCTACCGAGGTAGGAATTTGGCCTGACGATAATAATAATAATCATATCTAGGGACAATCCCACATTAGGCAATTAAATGCCTGTGTTATGGTAATCGGACAGCTGATAAACATACATGTATATTGTATACATACGATATAATACTCGATATAGATATTTTCATTACGACCGGACACAGAACAAGCAAACGCGCTCATCGCACAAACGTTTGCACTGGGTGGGAATCGAACCCACGATCTCCGGTATTGCAGCCGGGGTCTCGAACCATTCGACCACGAGGCCAGTAGATAAATAATGATTTAATTATGGTGAGCGATGTTCTTCCCACATGTGCATAGATCTATAATGTATATGTACACTACCGTGCTAGTCGAGGACCACATTCACTTTGGTTACAACAAAATATCCTTCACAGAAATCCACATTGCAACGTAATCAGCAGAACAACGGTGTGTTTACTGAGCTGATGTTAAACGAAAATAGGTTTGAGTAAATCAGCATTGGACCAATCTCAATTTGACAACATGTATGAGTATAGTTTTGGATACGTCATGTGCGTCATACTTACTTTCCCGATCCAGTCTAGCCGCTTTAATATCGAGACTACATATCATATAAACGCCCTCAAACATGTTACGTCACTAGTAAAACTGTGTGACAAGTTTGCTCTTGCTTGTTGTGTCACGACTTACAGTTATAGTTGTAAACCATTATCCTTCTTTACCTTGGCGTCGATAACAACTTGAACTTTGTCGACGGGTCCGTACTTAGAGAAGATGTGATTTATCTGCTGTTCGGTTGTGTACAGGCTGAGACCAAACACACCGAGGCACCGGGACGGTGTTGGATTCTCCTGTTGAGAATGGCAAATAAAACACAAAATCAACCATTTCCTTAAGATGCTGTCCTCCGATACAAACATTGGTCGCTTATAAACTACATCTCATTATAGCTACATACTTACAGATACTTGTGTGTGTGTGTGGAGCTTGGAATTGATACATTACAATGATTTATGGAATTCACATTGAATGGAAACCACATAGGACAGTCGGGGGGTTTAAACAACAGTCGACAAATGAGATTTCACGATAATGCAATTGATTTTGTAATAATCGTAATATATGAATAGCTTTTAAAATAAAATCGTAATATTTGAGGTGTTTAGGATGTATGTGCAAATAAAATAAATACAAATTTAATATGATGGAGTTAATTAGCTTCATAGAGAGAAAAAAATGAAATCAGATTTCAATTTGTGATAAATAAGGGTGTACACAAGACCTATGTTTAATTAAATTTCAAAGTATATT
>DWEM01003797.1:0-10312 GCA_018245935.1 Agara belti belti | reverse complement strand
ATGCTACATTATCACTGATTAATATAGGCTACTAGCTTTTGCCCGCGACTTCGAGGGTATTTATCCTAGGAAATTAAAATGTTGCCCAAAGTCACTATTCTACGCGGACGAAGTCGCAGGCAAAAGCTAGTACCTAATATTTATGAATCTAGAGTCGAGCCACATGTGGATTATTTTTAAACGACAATTAACGCTTCAGATCCATTTTATCGATTGTGGTTTTATCTTAACAATCGCACCTTACTATGCCGTCCACAAGCTGAAATAATGATGGAAATGTGCTAACGGCACTCACCCTTTCATTAATCAACGGTGTGTAGTGTTACTAGCTTTACACGGCGTAAAATCTGCGCACATCAGATCTACAAGGGCTTTGAGGTGCTATTGTTCTGGAACCGTTCATTCCGCAGAGTGTCGTGGTGTCTTCGCCTTGCTTTTTTGTGTACGATTATCCGCCATTTCATTTGGTTTGCATCACGCTGTAATAAGGTACTTTAAGTTGCATAAATTCGGATCACGTTCCCACAGTTGCATCGTCGCAGAGTGCAGGGGAGACAGACCGTTGCGTCGTCCGCAGTTGGCTAACGAACGCGACCCTATCTCGCATCTGCGGCCCGCTGCGGCCCGCCGCGGCTCGCGTGACTTCCACGCGCCGACTCCTTATTAAGTTTGGACGCATTTTTTGGAAAAACACGTGACGTGACCTGAAAATCGTGAATAATGAGTCGTAATTTGGAAAATATGAATTGTTTAGTCACAGTTGGAATACAGAATAACATCGTAAAATAATTTATGACGAAAACAGTAATTACACTCTAATCAATTATAATTTAAGGCTTCCACCTCGTGGCTTACCGGTTCCCCGACGGTCAAAGTTATAAAGACATTTGTATTTTGTATGACGTAAGATTTTCCGTAATGTTCTCGAAAGCATGTGAAAAATGCCAACCCGTGCCTGGCTAACATGGCAGACTATGAAAGAAAGAAAATTTAATTCATTTCACCCCAAAAATACGCATAAAATCTAGAATTTAGAGTGATCTGGAGGCTAAGAACTCGGATTAGTCTATACTTAATACTTAATACTTAATACCCGCTAATGAAGATATTTTATATATATCAGGTTTAGTGACAATTGGACCAGCAAAGCTGTCAGAAACCCTGCCAGGGACAGAAAGCGGCCTGCCTCAGTATTCGTAGAGGAGTAGCCAAGTTCCAAAGAGGATCCTAAAGATGAAGATACGAATATAGATGTATGATAACCGTTTTGGCTCAGTTCAACTGTGAGACTCAGATAACCGGCATGCAAGCGTTTTCGCATGTCGATATATGCGCGGATAGCGGCCAGGCCGGCCGTCTCACGCGACGCGGCACACGGTGGCTAACGGCCCTGGATTATAGCTTCTACTGCATTTTGATGCAATGCAGATTGTTATGAGAAAGATATATCAATGTTAAATTGCTGTAACATTTTTTTTATCAAAGAACGTTTTCTCAGGCAGTGATAGCTTAGTAGTTTGGCTTTCAGTCTCCCACTCCGGAGGTCTAGGTTTATCTGATCTTGCACCTCGGATTTTACGAAGTTTGTTACAATTAAAAACCGAATCCACGGCGAAGGAAAATATCGTGATGTGACCTGCACTTCTTAGAATTCTCAACGTCTTCTGAGCTCTGTGAAGCTTGCCAATCTGACAGGAGACCTGTATTCAGCCGTGGAACAATATACGGGTTGAAAAAAATTATGATTTTGATGCTAGAGACGACACCTGGTGTAATTATATATGTATATTTCGCCTTATTAGTGGCGATGGCGAACGTTGCAAATGTCAAGGCGAGCACTGCAACGACCAAAGTACAGTTACCATGAAAAGTGCAAACATGATAACGATTTTAACAGTTTAAAATCTTCTACTTGTCGCCAGTACAGTACAGTCTGGTACAGTCACACTTATTACTAATGGCTTATTTTTGTGAATGGACTGGAGTCAGTGAAATCAGTCAATGAGGACTAGATTAAAATGCTTCTAATAATAAACATAATACCTACGCTTTATTGTATAGCATTTCAGAAATAGTTAACAAGATAAACAGATACCTATAGTACCATACAATTTGATAATAATTTCTAATGATATAAGAAGAGGGGAAAGTAATTTTACCAAACCGTAGTTTGCGAAAGTCTTAACTTCTGCTTAGGTCTAGTCTAGTTGAAAACTAGCAATCATTTATGAGAAACATCGTTCGAATGGAAGTGATACTTGGAAGGTAATTTGAGGGTGATTGTATAAGCGAATACCTGGCCAGTGCCCGGCCAGCGCCCGGTGAGGCCGCTCGAGGCCACTCGAGACTACTGCTATGCGGTATCGAGGGCCGCACTAACCTTTGCTATACGAAACTGTTAAAGCTATTACTGCATTGGGCATAATATAGGGCTCTTGTTCTAATGGTCGGAGACAATGACTGCTAAATCGGACGTCGTGCGTTTCATTCCCTTTCGAGACAAACATTTGTGTGATGATCACATTTGTTTATTTTGTGTCTTGGTTTACCAAAAATATGTATGTAAAAGTACAATTTAGTATGTAAATATATACGTTCAACAGCTGTCCGGTTGCCATAACACATGCATCGAAAAGGTACCGGGATTTTGTGTGATTTTTACCCACTAATGTGGGTACAGCATGCCGTCGGCAAGGGAGAGCTCCCGCGCTGGCCGCCCGCAACACCGGATGCTTTAAGACGGACAGAGACACGGAACAGAAAATAAAACGTAAAACAAACGTCATAGATTTCTTGACACAAAATATTATGACCTCAGTCATTAACGGTATACCTATTACCTCCTTGTTATTATCACGCAGCACAACGAGCGGGCGCGCACTGAGTCATTGGAATCCCAGACATTCCATTACCACGCGTGTTCGTTATGTCAGCGGTGCGTTGGTCACGTGACACGTGACACGCCGCCCGTGTCTATAAACACTGTCACAAATACCTTAAACACTCGTTTGCCTACGGCCTCTTACCTAGATAATGTGTATGTATATCTATCGCTGTGTGATGAAAAGCGATGATGTGACCTGCAATGCTGCATACTTGCCTAGTTGATTATGTAACGCGCTCTTTTAAGTTGTAACTTTCGAAGAATGGAGCAGGCCATTTTACTTTTAGAAGCGATCATGATCACTCGATGTACGCGTGTCTATAGGACAGGCGCTGTCTAGTTTGGGATCAGTTTGGTGTATGTGATTTGTGTCACATACCATATACATACAATAATAAAATTCAGACGAATGAAGAAGGTCTGCGTCCTAACAGTAACGTGTTAAGAAAGCGCGAGAAAATAAGCAGACTTCCAGAAAATGGACGGACAACGTCTGCTTTTTGAACTATCGTTTGCATTTCGCCATTACTATCACCAGTATCGAGTTGGAAGTGCTTAGCCCAATTGGAAACTTTTATAAACATGTCGTTTGAAGATTTATCAGGAAGGCATTGGAGGTGGTCGTGGAACATTGCTTCTGTAAAGAAACGCAAATGGAACATATGATTTGTGCAACCGTGGTCGAAATAAGCTGAATCTCATCGACTTTCTAATCGCGATTGACGGACGAACAAAAGATTGGGGAACAATTTGAAATCTAGATGATGTAAAGATTAAGACAATGCATTCCAGCGGTGCTCAACTATCTCATTCGGCAGCGTAATTAGCAGAAATACTGAACAAGATAGATCTGGACGTGGTCTCGTATTTTCTTGCAATCGCCATCTTTATCGTCAGTCAACATCGGCCCATCGGAGATAGCCAGTCTAGTGCCGCTTAACTTTAGAGATCTGTAACATTCTGGAACACATTAACCTAATTAAAAGTTGACTTGAACATAAACCCAATATATTCCCGAGAGAACCTCCCAATCCGATATGATCAACAAGATTGAGCGCAGCTGCCACGGCCGTCAGTGTAGCGATGAGATAGCGCGGTTCCCATGCACACAGACTTCTAGACGGCGCGTAGCTCCTACTTAGCGCACTTAGTGCTTGCACAACCCTATTGTGATAACCATAACGCTGCGAAGGAAATTAACCGATTCATTAATTTGTAACGATTCACACAATTATTCCGTACTTTATACTAATATTAAATAGGTAAAATTTGCTTGTAGGACTGCGGTAGTCGCCGTTATACACGTGCACGGGCTTCCTCACCTTTCAGACTATATTCATGTTGTACCACCTACCACATTTCTCATATTGTTCTGTTCCTTGGAGGCAATAAAATTTATTATTATTGTTATCGTAAGAAATATTGGTCTTCTTGGTGTCAGAAAATGGTTGTTCCGAGCTGCGCGGAGCCTTAGTATGTTTGAATCGTAAATCAACGATCGAGTACGTAACGCGACTCTTACAGAAGCCGTTCCCATCTGCCGCTCGCTGCGGACGCTCGCGAATACCGTTTTAAAATATTAATAACGAAGACCACTAATGAACGGACAAAATGTAACACCTCGTGGGAAGCCGCCGCCATTGTTGGGAGACTGCGCCAGGGCTGCCACCTCGGACTGAAATGACAATCTCAATTTAACATATTCAGATTACCTATTTAATATCTTTAACTTACACTGCAATGATATGTTTAATCTGCAATAAAATGACAGTACTTTTAAAACCTTTTAAGCATTCCACTGTTGAATACGGATCGACTCTCATAATAAGAATATTTAACGAGATAGTCTACCACGCTTGCCAAGTGCAGATTGGCAGACTTCATACGCCTCAGACAACATTATGGAAAACACTGAAGTGTGCAGGTTTTCATCTCGAAATTTTGCTTCAGCGATGTAGAGAATCTGCCGTAACACGAAAGATACCCTGTCACACTCAGTTTAGTAACTGCAAATATTCACTTACGATCACATTATTACTATAAATATCGTTATATGATAAGGTGCTATGGCTTATACGTTATACGGGATTCTAAAGAGAAAATATTGAAACGCGGGTGGCAGCCCTATCGGGCACTTCCTAAGGCCGACGGCCGGCTGATAACGAGCAACAGCAATTACCCTTGTTTATCCGGATAATTAATTAGACTGCGCGCTGATGGAGGAATATGGCTTCATTATCGGCATCCAACCGACCTCGCCTCTTACGTGACCGCGCCACATCAGGGCCTCAGGATTTGCTTTAATATTAGCCATTTAGGGTAATATAGCCGATGGAAGAAACACTCTTAATTGTTTAATACGTTACTAATTATTCTGTTCTTACACGCCCAATTATCCCATAAATTGTTATGTACAAATCTGCTAAGCTCCACTACCATTAACTCCAATCGTGCTGGTTATCAGTAAGAAATCATTTATTAGCTATAATCGGTACATGTCTGCCTCGTCCAATGTTCATGTAGAACCATAATTATTACAATTACTATTTTATTAACAAAGATGACAATAACTTACTGTAACTATTAAGACTCCGTTAAAAAGAGTGCCTTTTTTCTAGGACTTATTTCTCTCCGTGTATTGCAATACTGAGGAGAGCTGGTGACTGCAACAACTTGTATCGATTTCATTTACTTGTAAACGTTACTTGTGAATTAATAAATCTTTTGTAATTTCATTTTGCCGCCCATTTCGTGACGAGACTACATCATTCTCTTGCGCCTTGATTAAATTTTAGGCTACAAGCTACAGCAGGAATGTAGCCTAATAATAAGTGTAATGTTAAAGTAACCTGAGCTGTTCGTGATCGGACGACATCAAGGTCTTATCGTATCTTGATTAAGTTTCCGTGTGGAGGAAAATTGTTTCTCCTTACCTGATCATAATTGCAGCTTACGACGTATTTGCAAGATAAGTGCAGTTGTACACAAGTTTTTGCACTTAGTCTGCAAAATTTCTCAACGATATACGATCGAGACAATTAACGAACTTTGACTTTGTGCTCGTTTATATAGCAAATATTCTTACGAAATTAACCACAAATGACACGTAATCGAAATGAATGTTGTCACGAGCTAACAAGAAATTTTCTTTCACAGATAATTCTTGCCGACGAGTGTACAGAAGCGGAGGGCCGAGCCTGGCACATGAAACATTTCGCATGCGCGGAGTGTTCGAGGCAGCTGGGCGGGCAGCGGTACATCATGCGGGAGGCGCGCCCGTACTGCCTGCCCTGCTTCGATAACTGCTTCGCGGAGTACTGCGACGCTTGCGGAGAGCCCGTCGGCGTCGACCAGGGCCAGATGTCGCACGAGGGCCAGCACTGGCACGCCACCGAACGATGCTTCGCTTGCCACACGTGCCGGGCGAGTCTTCTCGGCCGACCGTTCCTTCCCCGCAAAGGCGCAATTTTTTGCTCCATAGCCTGCTCCAAAGGCGAACCACCGACACCTTCCGATTCCTCAGGACCAGGTCTTCGACAGCCGCGAGTACCTCGACCCCGCCGAATGCCATCGCCAAAATCTCCACCTAGATCGCCGCAAAGAGAACCTTCTCCACATATGGACGCAGATTCTGAACCCAGTTGCTCTTTAGCTCCCGAGTCTCCTCCACCGCACCCGCCGCCGCCACCGCCGCACGCTTGCCTGAGCCTCGATAGAGCTCTTGCGGATTTAAGATTGGAACCGACTATGGAACATCAATTACAACCGAGCCCAGTATCCGAAGAAACGAGGGACTCCACAGATCATTGGAAACCTCCGCATCCCGTCGAAGCTCAGGCGGTTGTTACTCCAGGACATTCGACCTCGATGCCCGAGTTAACGTTAGTAGACGGAAAAGTTTCCCCGAGGAAACCTCGAGGGGGACGAACGGTGAGGTTCTGCGGCGACGACAACGAAGCTTTCGAACCGGACGAGCCGGTCCGGAAGGAGAAGATCCGAGATGAAGATGCGAGTAGCTACTGCAGTACGTGTTCTTCGTCATCTTCCTCCGCCGAGTCCTACACCTTGCCGACGAGGAGAGCTTACGGCGGAGTGAGGATATCGTACGTTCCGAACGACGCAGTCGCGTGCGCCAAGCGAGAGAGACAGAGAAAGAATGCCCAGCACGATAAAAATTGTATCATCTCGTGATCTCGGGCGCCGATCGTGCCTCAGAATCCCTCCTAGTGACACCAACCTCCGAGCTAAAGACTGACTTTTTGATAGATTTTGTAGCCCCTTAACGCCATAGTATTATAATTAGGTAGATGAACTGTCTTCCTTAACTTTATGAAAATACTCACTAGCTCTGCACTTACAACGCTTGCCAGATAACTGCCAAAAGAGCATAAGTCTCGTATAAGAGCCGGCTGGCGCGTGCGCACGTGTCCCGCACAGCGTTGTGACATTGGCGCAGACAAATTCGCTATTGTACTTACGATCAAATCCCTATTTAATAAAATTTCGGGACAAATTTATGTCACCATTTGTTAGTTTGATTTAATCTTCACTAAATACGGAGTCGCATTCGTTCGATGCACCTTTCCTTTCGTAGATAGCGTAGAGGGTTATCAATTATATTAAACTCCTATTCGATTATGTTTCGATCCGGGTGGTCGTTAGGAAACCAGCTTTAAAACGTTAGAAAATAATAATATATTGCATGTAATTATTAGGAAGGACATATCGCCGCTTCGCGCTCATATCTCGATTTAAAAACTTTATTTTACTACATATCTCGTTTTGCCACTTAGCGTTAAACATAGAAATGTAAGAATGTAAATTAAAAGTAATCAGTACAAATAGGAAATGTATTATTTTGTAACTTTTTGTACTAAAAGAATGTGTGTTCAAAGTGTGTATATAGAATAGGTTAACGTAAGTAATCGTATTGCCTTATCGTTCGTGAATGGACATCGATGTAAATTGATGTAAACAAGTAATGTATTCGATGTCGGTATATTGATATGTTTTGTACCTATCTAAAGCGGTAACGTGACTTACAAAGACAATATTTTATATAAGAATGGTTGTTTACAGTGTTTTTATGATCTCTGTGACTCATTTCTAGTTTACATTTGTACAAAAACAATATATTGCACTCATTAAGAGGCACGTTCAATGACAGCCATGCTTGAGGGTCATGCACAAAATGACTGAAACAAAATATACCTGAGCTTAACATTTGTTTATTTTTTAATTAATTAATTTCATAAAGTTGTTCGTGAACAATACAATAAATATTGAAACATAAATGTCGTTTCCAAATTTAAACTATGGGTTTCAAAGTGACGTCCGTGCGTTTCTTATGACGCAGCGACGTGGTAGCAACAATTGATATAAAACATTTTTATACTTGCAACACTGTGTATTAATATGTAATAATGTGTACCCTTAACAGTTTTGGGCTGAGTATCGGCGAAACACGTTTTTTTATATCGTTTTTACGCGGTAGATGTCTTGTTAAATACGCTTGCGCACGTGACGACGCACGTAGGCATTTTATACTAAACCATTGGAGACGCAACGATCGATGACCGAGCGTATAGGACTACATGTTTGAGATTGGTTATAGATGTCCATGTGCTGCAGTGGCCACTACTGCACGTGGACAGTGTCGCCCTGCCTTCGTGACGTTAAAGATTAATTTTACACAACCAGAAAGTGTACAAATTGTAACATTATCGTGTACCTAAAGTTTATAAGTTATTTGTAACTACGAGAGAATAAAATGTTTTTTGGATATAAGGATCGGATTTTTGTTATCTCATATATCCCCTCCCTTACGGGCACTTAGAATTACAATTGTATACAAATTACAGTAGGTAATAATTGTGAATGAAATAAAATAAGCAATGTTAAGATGAATATACAATACATTTAGACAATACATATAAAACGTAATTACATACAAAATGCATCAAACGCTTGCACTAAATTACTGAGATCTCAGCGCTCGGCTCAAACTGGCAGACCGACGGACGCGGCAGGCGACGCTTCGCTCGATACTACGTAATGATTACTCTTTCATTACACTTACCACTTTCGGCTATAAAAACAATTTATACATTATACGACAGACAGACAAGACTAATTCGATCCACAATAACATTTTACACACTGACGTTTAGTAGTAAAACTTTCTATTACGCTCGTAACAAATATGAGTAATATATGTTTGCCTACGATAGTAGGTTGTAGTAGGTTGTAGTACGGTTGTCATTTGTATACGAGTCTAATTTTAATACGCGGATTACCTCGCCGTGCGCGAGAACAACGGGGTGACCCGGTATTAACGGGTATTGCGTCCAGTTCACCGGTTAATACCGGCAATGATACGACCATCGCGTGAAGCATTCGCTTGCCGGCAAAATTGAATCCGATGTGTCTTCAAACGCTCAGTTTACATATCCTGGCTGTTATCAGAGAAAGTGTCCGTCTGTGTGTATTGACACGGCGCGCTGTGGGAACGAACCGCTGTTTCTCTATTGTGCCGATTCACTAGTCCGTCGCCGCGGGTCCGTCTGCCGTCGCGAACCGTACACCTTTAAACGTAGAATTTAATATTGTAATGAGTAAAACGACTGGGCATTTAAAAACAGCGTTAAAACAACACAAGAACGGCTAACTGTAAATAAAATATTAAAATATTTAATTAATTGTTACATAACAACAGAGGCGAAGAAATGCTCGTAAAATGAAACAATAAAATAAACATCGTAAAAATAAGTATGAAAACCGGTGAAGCAATCGCGATACGATTAAGAAACGTTCACGAGACTACCGGAATGTGTCCCTGAACCTGCGGCCGGCGCGACCTTGCCAACAACCCCTACTTCCCACCCGGCGCCCAGGGGTTGAACCGCGGAGTTCATAAAAAATAGAATTGCTATCTAAAATAATCATTGCCTATTGCAAAAACAGGTTGAGTTATATTTTTCAATTTTAATAAAACAATAGATGTGCTGCAGGCCTATGTAAACATTACTTTAACTTTTTAATTTAAAAAAATTGCAAGTCCCGATCTACTCCGTGGCTAATTCCGCGAATAACATAGAAGTTCGTTTAATAATAATAAATATTTTAAATTGGGACATTATGATCTTTAAAGATTGTATTGCCCGTTCTACTGGATATATATTCTGTGAACTGAACAGTATTGAGTGTCACGTGTTATTAAGTTATTACGGTTTTATTAGCGGGTTGATTAATGAGCGGGGTGAGACCGCCCCGGCAAAGGGTTGCAGACTAAACACCGCAGAGGCGCCGCGGGGAATATTACACTCATTAATTTCAATATTATGAACAATGACCGTATCGGGGCGGAGAAAGAATACTATCCCCGATCCCTAGCCGGGATACCAGGGTGTCGTAAGAGGCGACTAAACC
>DWEM01003796.1:0-10313 GCA_018245935.1 Agara belti belti | reverse complement strand
TATTATATATCATTTATGATAGGATGACATAACGATAAAATGGCCAGATGGTAAGACGATATGAATTATTAACATATCTTATAATGTAAAAGATGCTTTTTGCGACATTTTCCTTTACAACATTTCCACTCTGTTCATCCATCTTTTGTATCTTTTTATTTTATATCTTTAGTATTTATTGTGCATTTAATCATTGTTAAATACCTACGTATCAGCTTTATGATATTTTCCTAAATGGAGGAAAGATAAAATATGCGTCCATTAAATGGCAGCGAGATCTTTCATTACGTCGTCTATCATTCCAATTTTCTTCTATTTTACGATATTACCACCCAATTGACTACAATGTTCCAGAAAGCTACGAAGTGTATAATCGGCTTTGTGTGTACCGTAGATGAAAAGTAGCGAAAATTTATGTTCTGAGCTGTTTTATGTGCGTTCGTAAAATATGGGTTATATGATAAACGAATCTCCTCCTTCTCATTTATTTATATGTTACTGAGAAATATTTAGCCAATCAAATATAAAGTTATATAAGAATATATATACAGACGCGTTGTTATATAAAATATAGATCCTCATAAGTTACTATATAAATAGTTAATTAGAATGTATCGTTTGACGCGTCTCGGTGCTGGCACTGCGCAGAGATTGATGACGCGAGGCAGTGCTGTTAGTACTAGACATAAGAACATCTTCATTAGTCTCTGCTATCTAATTGCCAGTTAAATATCCACTGAAATAGTGTAACGATAAAACGTCCATTACTTAAATAACAGCCTCTACTTACTAACTAACGGTTACTAAGTTACTACTTACTAACAGTTAATTCGTGTTTAGTTAGTGAGGTTACATAGCTGGACGCGTTGACTTATGCCTCGCTAATTAAATACTATATGCTAATTAAATGTCTACAGATTATAATGTAGCACTTGAAGGCTTATGAAAACAATGTATACGAACGTTACAAGACAGTAGTTAACAGTCAATATTTGATTACTTTGTATTGATACGTGTTTTAGGTTTCCGCTTAGCAACACTGCTTTAGCTTTACCATTTTTTATGTGAGTAGCAAAAGGCGTCAGCAGACACAAGGGCCGCCAACCAAGGCGTAATAAGTTTGTAGGAATACGAATATTGGTGTGAAGTGTACTGATCATATATGTATGTATAACTACGCAAACATTATATCAGATACAGGCTGAAACATTTTGAGCTTCCTCAAAAGAATATTCAATATTCTGTTGCGATCACGTTCCATGAGTATCGTTTTTACGGAAATTAAAGGCGTTAGCGCGCGCCATCAGCACTTAGCACAAGCACTTTCTTACGTACATACAAGCAACGTTATCACCGTGAAACTACGGCACTAGTTGATACAGTTATAAATTAACATTTACGTGATACTTACATACATTCACGCCTATTTCCCATAGCGGTAGGTAGAGACGTCGAATTTCCACCGGCTACGACCTTGACAAACTTCTTTCGCCTCTTCAACTTTCATCGAAATCGTCATACAAGATTTTTAATTACAGGTACTCTTTATCTGCCCTTCTTTAAGTACGTCTCCATAGTTTTTACGTGACTTCTGTAGTCAATTTACTGTCACCGTTTAAATTTTATACATATATTGTAAATATTTTTTCGTCGTCGCGAATATTCGACGCGTCGAATAAGCGATAGGTACACACGACAGGCGTGTTACCGCGCGGTGAGGCAAGCCGCGCGTTACGAAAGCACTTGATACAAGGGCCTCTTGTATACTCTTTGCCGCCTTTTCAGAGTACATTACTAGTCGCATTACACGATTTTATATAAAGAACGTACAATTCTAGATCAACTATTAATATTTTGTATTGATTTAAATTCTCATTTCGTCGCAGCTTGTGTGTTTAAGTGTGTTTTTCATAAGCGTTGTGAAAGTTCACTGAGCTGTTTGTTATTTACAAGTCTGAACCAACAATAAATTACTGTTCAATTTTATTTTTATACCTCGTAAGTTTCAATTATTATAGGCATAATGACATATGTCTAAAATTATGACCTTGGCGAAAATAAAATATGATATTCGCTTTAAATTCGTATACACATTTATTAATAAAAGTTTATATGGCTTATCGCTTTTATCGGCGTTACTATGCCCAGATGTTAAAAAGTCAAAAGACGTAAAAACACGGTTTTCCATTAAGCATTAATTGTCATTCTGTGTATTTGATAGTGTGATAATGGGTCATATGTATTTTGAAAATATACTGTAGGGTCTAAAAATAATATTAAAATGACATATTTGAATAACTTGTCATCTATAGCCCTTGACATACTGACAGCGATTAATTCATACTTAAGAGTTTATATAGTAAAGAGTGAATAAAGTACACGTAACGTAGGTTTTCTAAATATATTTTATTGATATTTTGGTATGACGTTAACAACTCAACGCCTGTAATGCAATTCCGCGCGCTACGCAAGCACTCGACACGAGAGCCTCTTACTTACTCTTTTCGCCTTCTCGAAAGTGGTACAAGTCACGAGGTAGTTTTACTAGCTCATACACTTGCAATATTACTGCGACTTCTCTTAAGCAATCGGATTTAGGTCGACTTATGAATGAGTGTGTCCAAACAACAACTATTACTCGCGTAGGTTCATACTAATACCCGTAATCGTTATATTAATACCGTCAAAACTACACGTATTACGGCAATGAAAATACCCACCAACCGAATAATATTTTTTCATTATCCTGATTGTGTAGAAATCTAAGATTCATAAAATATGTTCATCTAATGTCCTGTAATAATGCTTAAAGACCTCAACTAATATTGGAGATTGCCCCGGTAAATAATTGCAAATTATGTGACAGTTCGCCATTATGTATCAACTAGAAAGGGGAGACCGGGGAAAGGCAATCGAATAAATCATAACTAAATGAGATATTGTACCACTGCGTCGCGCCCCCTCGCAACTGTGACTGAAATGGATGTGATGACAAAGTATGCTAAAATGTGAATTAAATACACCTTCCCAATTTTCCAGCATTGCAAATGTGAAAAACATTTTACTGGCGTCTCTTTTGGTATTAATCCTTACAGCTTTATTAATGATAATTTAGAAATATATAATTTCTATAGGTAGACTAACTTAGTTTCTATAGATTAATCAAATACCAAAGTATACAGAAATAGACGGATTGTTCAATAAAAGAGATAAATAAAACGTTGATATAGGTACTAAGTACGAATATTTACTTAATATATAAAATTCCGTGTAACGTGGCAAAAGATAAACATGGTTTATAATTATAACCTTGGAATGATCACTGTGGTCGTATTGTATGAAAAACAAGTGCCCATCTTAATATAGTATGTAGACAAAGGGAAAACTTCATATGCTAGCATGCGAAACAGAAAAGGTACGTACTTCAATACTTTTGCTCAATATACGCAGATTGGTTTGCAAGAGCAATATTCTCTCTCTCGGCAAGAAAATCGCAAATCCGACTCCGATGCCTTTCGTCTGTTTATTCTGAAAAGAGTTTAAGTTTCGATCAACACAAACTTGGGAGTTTAGCAAAGTAATAAACGTCATTATTTCCATAAGGTGGAGAGATAAGAATCCATTATCTTTGAGAATATTAAACGACTAAAAGCGATAATTGTTATAAGTTAGAAATATTACGATGTTATGAGATGATTTTAAGTAGCTCTTGCTAAAGGTAGATTGGAATGTTTTCAATTCATTTGTATTTTAGACAATAATTAAAAAAAAAAAGATATTTATTGCCAAACCTTATTCGAAATGTTTCATGGAAATATTAATTTAAAACTGTAACTTTATTATAACATAAAAACATTGTATTCTTACTTATAGTGAAAATAAAGCATACGAAAATAATCCTGTCATAGTAATATGGAAACAATGACAGCTTCAATTCCGTTCATGGAAAAATAACAGATTTTATTTCCAAGTCTGCATTTGATTCGGCCATCACAGTTATGCTGTTTGTCTATTTTGCGCTTTTCATATTTATAGAAGTGAGATGCTATTTGCTTAACTGTATCTTTATTCAAAGTGCATCTAGCGGTTTCTTGAGTGCTCTAGATTTTCAATATACGCCTGTTGGCTGCATCATAAATCTTCCGAGCGCAGACGCTTGCTGCGACAACCTGTATTCCCGGTCGGTTCCGCCTTAATATTTAATAAAACTGTACGTTTAACTTGATTTTACGAGAACATATTAAACGGTTGTTGACTTTTCGAAATAAATCTGTAACATCCGCATACATATAGGATGCGGTGTAAAGTGATATGTACAAATGTATCATGGGTACATTCCTTTCGGCGTTTTGTAAAATTATTTGGTTATGTAAATTTTATTTATCTTTACAATAAATTAAAATGTAACAAACAATATTAAGTAAAGATATTTAAATTTAAATGTCACTACAATACACGTTTGCTAACGAACGTACATTGAACTACATATGCACATATCGGGTTCGATATCCGTAGACATTTCGTAGACGTCTGTACTGAACGTAGAGCCATGCACCGGTGATATTTGTTATTTTCTGCTTACACATTTTGTTTTTGCTTCGGAGGTTTTAGTTATTAATTTTAATTAAATCAATTTAATAAAGGTTACTGCACCACTTTCGTTACAAGCTCATCATCTACGAGTGGGCAAGCGCAATTATTGAGCAGGCGGCGTCAATGCTTAATCCGGCGAGGAGGAAGCGAGTCGTTTATCAATCGGCCCAAAAAACAACATATTTCAATATCCACTGATTAATATCCGCTGCCAGTTCGCCCGCCGAGGCAAACATGAAATTTATGTACTGCGACCGAACGGTTTATTTCATTTTGCTTTTTAAATTACGAATGTTTGGCGCGACAATTGGCCGGCGCGTCGCTCCCATCTGTTGCGGCACCCAATTAACATTTGCATTAGGATTTCGCTTTAATGGACCGGCCACTGAAAACAAGCCAGTTTTGTCTGCGTCCAGACTTATGTTTTGACTAACGGCGCTATAAAAGTTTTGTCTGTGTGTTTTAATGGATTTTAAATTCAGTTGCCGGTACCTACTGGTAATAAAAAGAAATTGATTAATTCTCATTTCAAAAGCGAAATACGCCCGTAATACTTACTTTGAAAGCGAGCATGCTTAGATATTTTATCATACAAAATGTTATTATCATTTCCCTTGATGGAAATATTAAGAGCAATGTTTCTCATATCCACCAACATGTTCACCTAACCCCATAATTGATGAGTAAACTAATTTAATGTTCAGCAATTATGCTAAGGCGGTATGGTTTACGACATAAAATGTTCTTCCAGCCCCGAGACTGCAACGTAACGCAGCAATACTGAGGCCATAAATTAGAATAAGCAGTTTAGTGAGGGCGCCACCGTGGCGTACGCTCGATACGCAAATTGTTAATGCCTTATGCTCTACACTCAATGTTTACTTTCCTGCAAAGTAAATGTTTTATTGATATTTTTATTTTAACGTACAGTCGATTTAGAAAATATTGGGTTTTGTCTGGTTTATAAAAGTACTTCGAGCATAACGGTAACTGTGTTAAAATGAAATGCTGTAGCGATAAAATTTGAAAAATATTAGTTCACCAAATTCAGAAATTTAAGCCCGCCCTAAAGGCTTCTTACAACGTTTAATGATTTCTACCTAATGACAACAACGGGAGTGAATGGAAGCTGTATAAAATTCTGTCAGATAACGATAGCTTCAACATTGTCTGGAAAATGATTGCATTGTAATAATTTGTTTTGCATTGTTTTGTATCCGTTTTATGAACAGTTCATTGACAAATATTTAAAAAAATATGTCTAATACATATTTATAGATTTAACTTATATAAATAATAATTAATTATGCATTAATTTAGAAATGATCATGAAAAAATTTTAAATTCAAATTTGAATATCTATTGCAATTAGAAAAAAAAGGTATCGTATCTTTCTTGAGAATGGAAATCGTTCGAAGTTCTTTTAATTTATATTCTAATGATGTTAGTCCTAGTTATATTGTATCTTGCGCAGTTTAATTGAAGATAGTTCAGTTAAGCCATGTTTATTTTTAACGGCAAAAGTTTGTCACATCTGCTTTTACTGTGTTCGCCAAATGGCATACTATGCATTCAGATGTGGTTTTCTACACACCGAATGTATTTGTTTGAGGTGGGCAAAGCTCACTTTGACATCGGCGACTGGCTATCAAGTTTAGTCTTTGTATTCCTGTTGTGTTCGCGGGTTGCAATTTACCTACGTATATCGTTCCTAACTACCTTGAACGCAGTTAGTAACATCAAGAATATCTAGTAAATATACTACAGTATCTATACGATAGTTCGATAGAAATTGTATCTATTACTCATAATTTTCAATTTGGATTCTAACAGAACTGAAATTAAGACTCTCGGCCATTTGCCTGCAGATATTACTCTTATACGTTATATATACAGCACGATGTAAGGAGGACAGCATTGAAAAACTATGGTACAGTAAAGAGTAAAAACCTTGTGAAAGAGCACCAACGAGATACTTGTTTGTTCTAAATGTATGTAACTCTTGTTTGAGTGTGTTTATTTGTACGCGTCTTTTTTGTAATTGTAATGCGTGTTGTCTGGTTGTCGTCTGGAAATAAATCTTCTTATTCTTAAGATGGTTCTTTCAAATAATGAAATGATAATGAGAATAATGAAACGATAATGAGAATAATGAAATGAGAATGAGAATGATGAAATGAGACGGAGAATAATGAAATGAGAATGAGAATAATGAAATGAGAATGTGAATAATTAAATGAAAGACATCAATAAGCGAATGTGTCCGGCATGCCGAACACAGTAAAGCATTAGCACAGCAAGTACGACCTTCAGTCATGAAGATACGAGGAAGAAAAAGAGTCATTATTTTTTAATGAAAAAAATAAAGTGCCGGGCTTTATTGCTAAGATTACGCAACTTATTTCTGGATTTTATACACAAATGCATTCACTTCTACGATACAGCTGCAAGAACGGTCTGTCCTGTGAAAATCTATTGTGACAGCAGATTTTATAGCAGATTTTATAGAAAATAAAACTACATAAAACCATTAAGTTTTCCGTTGCTGTTAGCAGTAATATACGTATATATGTATATGTAGTATTACGGTTGGCTGCAATCATTCTAGGTAGCACTTCTGGGCACGGGGATCACCCTGTAATTCTTTTGTTTTTAAATGGTTACTGCAGGCTTCAGGTGATCTCATATGTGTTGCTGCTTCAGAGGACTGTGTTCCAGCACTTCCAGCTACCTGTTTACCACATCCACCAATCCGAAACATAAAAAAATTTAATTATCCTTCGACCAGTTTTGCAAAAGCATAAATACTAACTTCCGCTACTAAATATGTACTTCGATGCAATAGACTCAGAATAAGAACTGTCAAATATTTTAATTTCGTACGAGGATAAATGCCTGTTGACATTGACTGCGGAAAAATAAGTCTCGTCGGATATTCAAACACATAAACAATTCCGCAACAGTAATAGTAACAGTCGTAAAAATAAAACTCCGGGGAAACTTAAGACGGAACTTTTATTAAAATAACAACATTGAGTCGTTAATTTGTTTGTAAAACTGCGCAGACGGTAAAAATTACTTATTCAGCATGGCAGGACCGCGACAGCCCGGGCTTCTTGGCAACCGGCGCGGCGGTCTTCAATAATTCAAACCCTAGGTTTCAAGTCATGCAGTACGCAACAAAGGTACAATTATCGGAATCTACACCAGCCATTTCAAAATGATGAGCGCTAAAGCAAATTAAATATAAGTAACGTAATTTCCGCGGTGATTCATTGGGATTCACGGCAAATTCTGGTAAATGTCAGACGGGAACGCCTGCCTGTCAATCAAAATTATGAAATTAATAAGTACCCGTTAAAATTGTCGCATTTATTATTATTGTCATCGCGGAAAATGCGAGTGTTTTTGCCGAGTAAAGTATATCAATCAAACGTTATATTAGGCATTCGTTCGTGAAACATAAAATAAGCCGTTATAGTAGTGCATACAAAACATTTGTAGAACTATGGTTTTCGTAGATTTGATATTGATTATATTTGAATATTTGATATTGATTATATTTTAAGACCTTAATCTATTATATATTATTCGTTGTATTACGGAATATGTGTATTATTATCATTTTGTTATTTTACCTGCGTTTAACCCATCATTCTCGGTTTTAGATTAAGTTTTACAGAAGTTTGCAAAATCTCTGGCACTCCTTCCGATGTTTTCAATTATTGATAAAACCAAATTTGTTTCTTAGTTCCGGCATACGAGTAGATGCCCGATGTAGATTAGGGGAGGACCAAATTGGGACGCCTTGTATTTAGTATTCGTACCTCATGGCGTAAGCCTTTGAACGTACCGAAGAAATCTTAAGCAAGTATTTTTCCAATTTGAAATCGATGCTATCGCAAAATTAAGATACCGGGGGATGGACGCCAGAACACGAACAACCAACAGATACATTTAATGCGTGTCTCTGGAGAAATAAGACGTCATTAGTATCTCCACGCTGCCTCGTGGATCCAACATTGTTATTGGTATATCTATTGTGATTTATGTAACTCAGTTTACTTTTGCTAATAATAAAACGTATATTGGGTTAGGTGAATCTTTTCTGAACTCGGCACAATGGAGCTTTAACTGAAGTTATATAATATCAAATGAAATTAAAACGTGTCTCTGGAGAAATAAAATGTCATTAGTTCGCTCGATGAGTTCACCCGAGCTGTCTCCTGAACGAAACGATATTATCGATATATCGAGTATCAGTGATGTTATTAAAATGTTTATTGTGTTATAAGCATACTTTCGTAAACATTTTGCTAACGTTTCTTTTTAAATAAGTAATTGTTTAATATTTATCCAATTATATTATATATGGCGTGCGTTAATATAGAGTCATCAAAATATAGACACACTCTTCTATGTCTTCCTTAAAGTAAGTACGGTTCCTTCTCAGAATATACTTTAATTTTCCTAAACAATATCACCATTTTATCGCTCTATTGGGGTATAAATTCATCAAATCCATTACGCAATAATGGTATATAGATGCGACGTCCACATATCTCGATCAGCGTTCACGAGCGTGGCACACGACAGTCAAAGCCTACTCCTCGGCGCCAAAGGGACGCAGCTAGAATTGCAATGCGGCATAATGTACCGAATGCATCTATGTTCTCTTGTAGCGTTCTAAAGTATAATTTTATTGTCAAAGAACTGTATCGATAGCCATTCTGTGGGTATTGTATTCACTCATAACAGTCTAATTTCAATTGAATGTAACAAGTTTAAATAACATATATCTGTTATAAAATCATAGTGAAAATATATGACAGTATCCTTTGCATTACAATAAAATAGTGCAATAATATAATTATAATCGTATCCCTCCCCTTCGCTGTGAGTAATTAAAAACTTAAACCGTTAACGTTTTTCTAATTAAAATATCATTTACATAGTTCTTAAACAACATACTGCTTTAATCATAAATAAGGTTTTGGTCTTGTTAAGACAACTGCGTTCGTGAGAAACAGTCTTGCTATTGTGAAAAATATCATAGGCCGAAACAAAAAAAAACCTTAAAAAGCCTTTACTTTTCCTATGATCATAATTCAATTTTATCAAAATCGATTCAGCGTTGTTAACGGGTAAACAGACCAGACAGATAAACGAGCAGAATAACTTTCACATATGTACGTAATATTAGTAGGGATAAGGATAATATACGTACATACATAAGTATTTTTTATAGATAAGTTAAATATTTAGAGTAATTGCGATATAAAACGACGTGTTTCTTACAAATACTCGGGCGACACGAAACTGTATTGTCCTCACACAATAGTCGTAATACAATAGCTTTATATGGGTTATGATACAGTATTTTAAGAAAACGATGTAAATTACATGTTCATCCAGGACGTACGACTATTGCCGAGGTCTGGTTATGTCTTATTGTATCTAAATCCTATTTTGTGTCCCGAGCATAAATCGCGTACTAAGGGTTATACTGCGTGAACATTTTCTTATTTTCTCGCAAACGTGCCGTGAACTGTAAATACATTGAACGCTCGGCCTTTTTATTTAAAAACATTCACACCACAGTTGCTGTAGTGCAGACATTACACGGATATACGCATAATGTAATAACATTTGGGTATTCTTGATTTACATATACCACATTTAACCACATATTTATTTATTTATTTATTTATTAGTTCATG
>DWEM01003795.1:0-10314 GCA_018245935.1 Agara belti belti | reverse complement strand
GGGTTTGGAATAAAATATAACTTTGGCAATGAAATAACAAAGTCATTATTATAATAATATTACTCGACTCTCAACACTACTCCATCAAAATCCTAATGAAGTTGACATTCACAAAAATAATCTTTATCTAATAAAACAAAATAAATTAAATATCATAAACTAACGCTAAGGCTTTTAAAATAATAATAATTATTATTATTATAATATCTTTAAATTCTGGATTTTAAACTCTTGTTGCTTACAATTAAAAATAACAAATTGAAAGACAATAATATATAACTATAAAAAGGAGGTATTGAAAAGATATGCTTGTGTGTTTGTTTGTTTGATTGCGCGAATTTAGTTACAGTTCGTTTCTGGGACGGTACTATTATACAAATACTACTGCTGTCATAGTACCTGAAAAGTCGTAACATCACGTGTGGTTTAAACAAAACATATTGATTGCCTTATGCTGGAAAAATACACGTCTTTATAAATACGACTTCTACCGGAATAGAATACTCGGTCGGCTTAAGAGGCGTCAATTTTACACGGTCCTATTGAGCCAAGATCGCGATTAACTTTAATGGCACGCATCGAAATTGTCAGGTTTATCCGAAACTGTGAACAAGGTATGCGCTAAAAGTTAATTTTCAGTAGATTTCATCAGTGGCACAAATACCTCAAGTTATTGAAAATAGATGTGAATTAAAAAAAAATCAAACAGGACTTAACTGTTTTTTTATGTACCTTTAATTAAACTATAATCGAATGTATACTCGAACAGTCGATATTTCGAATAGTTTGTTAAAAATCGATTATTATTGCTAACCGTGTCCAAATGTCACAAACATCGAAACCGAAGCAAAGCTTTAAAGAGGGTTAAATAAGTTACCTATCCGTCAGCCTACGAAAAAACCGTGATTTAATGTTGTAATAACAACCCTGCGTGCAGTAACAAATTCTTGTGTATTATTTGAGAATTTAAATTCTTAATGAGATAACATTTCTTACGTTTAACCATACCGTTTCAATGCATTGAACATACTTGCATTGCATCTCGTGTACTATATTTTAAATAATATTTATCCATTATATTCTCTGTTAGAGACATAAAACTATATTTATTATTTCTATTGAAATTGTACATAATTGTAAGCGTTGTAGGTAACCTAACAAATAGCACAATGAATTGATTGTTACTTCCTTCAAACTCACTCTTTTATCCTTTTGATGTTTCAAGCGAACTCTGTTTATTTATTTGAAATTTTATAAATACAATACCCGGGTTATATTGTTACTGGTAACAGTGGCATACTACGCTCGACATAACCTCGAGAGGTGCTGTGACCCGACGTCAACAAAGTAACGACAAGGTTCTTCATTGTCGCTCTGCGACTTCTATATCCGTTAACTATTTACATCTCTATTTACACACAAGTGTTCATCTATGTCATTACTTTTGGCGTCTCCATTTACATATTGGAATGGAATTAATAATCATAAGGAATGTTTTCATAGTCAAAAAGATTTCTATTTACATAATACCGAACAAGAAAGGTTTTCGATTTGACCACAATAATTATTAACGATTAATAAATAACAGGATTAAACTTTACGAATAAATGTACCGATTAACGTCAAGCAATCGTTATCCCAATGATATATCCGATTAAATATTTACAAGGAAAGCTATATAATATTTAAAGATTTTACAGTAGAAGCGAGAAAATTGGAATGATGAACGCCAATGAAATCGCTCTCAAGTTTCCCGCGCCGCTGGGATTGCTACCGAGTCCGCCGACTACTGCTCGATTAATATTATCCTCCTTTGCAGGCGGCGCTTTTATCATATCTTCGCTGCTGTCTCCCAATATGTCGTTGCTGTCCATTATCATGCCAATGTCATTTTTTTCAGGCGCCACTTGTTGGGGCTCCGGAGCGCGAGTAGTCGTCGTTGTTGTCGTGGTTGTTGTTGTAGTGGTAGTTGTTGTCGTCGGTACAAGTGTGTTGTTAACCAGGTAGTATATTTCTCCGAAAATGGCTTCCACTTCCAAGGTGTTCTCAATGCGTTCACCTCTCATTTGCCTTGAACGGGAGTCATTGTCTTTGTACAATGTTATTAGTTTTGCGGTGTATTGAACATCTCGATCGGTGTAGTTGCCTCTGAATGTGACATTGCAAGCAGTTCCTGGCTCTAAGTATCTTTCCAATTTGAACAGTTCTTTTCTTTCTTCAGTAAATGGATTTGCCCATTCAATTTGGGGCACAACGGTTTTATCGCTCATCTCTATGCTAGTGTTTAAGCCGATAGCAATGCCGTGTCCATGTCCCCAAGACAAACTATAATTGTATTTGTATTCGATTTCCGTCGTGACAGTTGCAGCAGCTTCATCGTCATTTCTTAAGATACGTTCTTCGAATATTTGAGGGTCATCTTGACGCACATGTTGTGTGTCAAGATCCAATTCAACATTTTCTAACTTGTAACTGACTGGTTCTATTTCAAGTAAAATTTCCCCGCTGGTCTCCACCAATTCATTATTTTGTTGATCGAATGCAATAAGTTGTCCAAGGGTGCTTTCATAAATTATTCTTCCAATATTGTGTGAAAATCCACCTTCAGCTTTTATTCGGCCTATAAACACTGAATCAAGCGAAGAGTCCACAGCAACTGCCCCGCTGGGCTTGGAATTGAATTTGTACCAAGTTTTCCAAATAATAAGAGAAGCGTTTTCTATATTTTCGAGTACTTCGAAAGTGTTGTAACTTTTGCTTCCTGAAACAGCGCATGACGTGTAGTCGGGTCTCAGTTGACCGAGAAGCATATCACCTTCGTGGCGAGTGCGGCAGAGGTAAATGGGTCCTGTGCAAAAGAAAATGTCTGTGTTAGATATCCGTGTCATGACTCCACCCAAACCCGAGATCTCATACCTGAATAAATAAATACTCGCTTTTAAAACGAAAAAAAAATACCTTGTTCAGAATGGGCGCCCGCCACGTAGTTATCCATAGCTTCCTTCTTCAAGTTGGCCCAACGAAGAGTGCTAGAGGTGACGATTTGCTTTAGTTTAGCATTGAAAAGCCCAACGCCTGCCTGGCTGAGAACCGGGGGCGCTATCGTCGCTGTTAGTAGTATCACCCACCAACCGCCAAAGTAACTTCTTGTTTTCTTCATAGTCGTTAGTCTGTAACAAAAAACATTATTATTAATATAAAAAGCGAGGTAAAACGACATGCAGAGGGAAACAGGGTATGATACTAGGTTACTCGAGACAAGATGCGGTATCGCGATTCAAGATCGCTCTCGACTTCAATTTTCTTGGCAAATTTAATAAGGCTATATTTCTCTTAGCTTCTCCCAGACTCGATGTTAAGAATGCCTGGAAATATTTTTATTATCTTTTGTGTGAACTGCGTATTTGTCATGGCGGAATTAATATTATATAAGTATGTACAGTATTATATAGCAGTAAAGAAATAGCTGTATTTCAACTTGAGTGAGTTTTGCTGGCGATGAGTGCAGTATTACAAGAGATAATGCACATCTCATAACGCATTGTTATCAATGGGTAGTTACTGCGTAATACTGTTATTTTTCTTAGGATAATTAATGTTTCACCTGACCTTAATTTTATGATCCTCTTAAGTACCGAAGGTGCAATATGTACGTTATCAGAGAGACCTCGTCCAACAGGTTCCGAGTAAGCCAGTTAATTTATTCTAAGTTATTCCATAAGTCAAGGCCTTTGTTACGTCATTACAGAGATGCCTAAGCTTTTTCATATTCAGGAGTGGCTCAATGTCACGGCTTATAAAGTAATCGTAACTGACATTTATGGAACGCACTTGAAGGATTTTCGTTGTATTTCGCTAATCCTTTTAACTCGTTTATGCAACGTAGCAATGAGATATTAAGTTTCGCATATGCGGATCGGTAGGTTGATAACATTTCATTTCTGCACTGGCAAAACTCTTAAAGTATCAAATTATTCAATAGCTATTTCTATACATTCTAAGTATTGCATATGAATGTATTTGTTTTTGTGCAATTACATTAGATAAGGATTATGATTTCAATATACTACTATACGAGTATATGGGTGTCTTGATTTATTGTATTCGTCTATTTACAAAATATATTTGTATTTATCTATTTGGAAAATATGCAAAGCTGTAATTTTTCTGTACACAAGTCTATATAGCAATCCGTAGTCATAGCTATAACTCATCGTTTGTGCCGGAGCGCAACAAATGGAGTAAATTCAATTTAATAAGTCCAATTGTGGTTTGACACGGGCTATTTGGCCCGACACAAATCCGGACGCCCCATTCATTTGTTGTTTGATTAAATAGTGATATATTGCTTTACAGATGTATAGATAAGCCATCTTTGTGTCGTACGGTACAATTATTCGTCACTCATATTCCATTACTTTCGCTAAGAGATAAACAGAATATCTATACCGAATTTCGTATATAAATTTATCTGATATATGTATTTGCTCCGGTGTACTAAATCATTATGTAAATGAACAGATTAGAAATGATTTATTTTATTGTCAGTCATAATTATGTAAGATGTATTAATACTCATGAAACTGCGCTTTTTACAATGACTGTCTGTAAAAAATAACAATAATATAAAAATACAATTTGTATTGTATGTATGATTTAGCAATTTTGGGGTTAAGCGAATAAAAATTCCACGAGGAATGGATCGATTCATTGAATTCTACAAGTATCCAGTACCTCATTCATAAATTACAAGTTATGTATTTCAAAAGCTCCCTTTGAATTATAATCTTATTTTGGACATCTCACAATAATGTTTTGTTGGAATGTTTCAGAAACAATTCGTATATTGTGCTGTTTTGGGTCAAGATCGTTAATTTCAATGAAATATATTAAAAACCATAGGTTATCGCACCGACAAAATGCGTGGGTGGGTTATAATAACCGACTTATACATAACACAACTAACACAATTATAAGATAACGACAAAAAATGTGCGATTCACGAATAGTTTGCGTAGATATTATTTTTGTGTTCGAAAGGTATAAGATACATCGTAAAGTTTAAACAAACTACCTATATGACACGCGACACTGTTGTTAATTAACAATTGCTAGGGTGGTATATTATGGTCTCCATAGAAAATAACAGCACTGCTATTACAAAATGTGACATCAATTCGTTAAGTTCCAACCCTTCACTCAAATTGTCCGCAAAACGTAGCGGAATTGTTTGCACTGCGAGGATTGAACTCAATCGGATTTGAATCCCCACTACAAAACGCAGATACGTGTACAGGGCATGGGCACACACATTTGTGGTCTCACCCAATTCCAGTGTGTATAGACAAATGACATACACAGTCAGTCGGATAAATGTGTGTCCAGTGTATAATAATAATAATAATAATATCTAGGGACAGTTCCACACACAGCTATCCGATTCCAAATTAGACAATTGAATGCCTGTGTTATGGTAACCGGACAGCTGATAAACATACATACGATATACATACGATATACATACATATATACATACGATATATTACTTATATAGATATTTTTATTACGACCAGACACAGAACAAACAAATGGGCTCATCACACAAATGTTTGTCCTGGGTAGGAATCGAACCCACGACCTCCGGTTTTGCAGTCAGGGTCTCTAACCACTCGACCACGAGGCCAGTCTAGTTATATAGTTAGTCCAGGTGTATAGTTCCATGTTTCGTTTTGGTATTCTATCGCTGTGTTGTGTTTATGATTAGAATTGATTGCAACTCTTAGAACTGCATTTTTTTTATTGAACTGTTATAAAAATGGCAAAGTTATATCACAAACGACTTAGTGTCTTCCATCCATAACATCTAACTCTGTTCTGAACTTTTAACTGAAATACGGAAGGGTTAGTAGCGCCAGACCAAAATCGATTAGCATCACGTCGCCGCATACACATGCACTCCCATGTGGTTCAGTCTGCACTATGTTTATTGATAGTCTGCCATAACAGATACACGCTGACAAATTATTGGATACACCGCGGTGCTTGGTATTGTTGGCTGCGGTTTTGCATAAACGCATTTCGTAATAAACAGTTCCTCTACACCAATTGTATGTAGGTATGTAACGTATATGTCGCTTGGAGTATTTTCCCATCTGTTGTCGTTTTTTGAAAAATATCTCAAGGCTCTGTAACGAAATCGTTAAATAAATAAGTTACTTCATGTTAAATATTGATCGCGCTGTATCTATTCGGATATCGTATCCGTTTTTTTATCGTGAGATTGGCATGAATTATTTAGTTCTGCAAAAAGACGAATAAAAAATGGAACAAGAAACAGAAACAATGGCGCGGTGGCTGATTTTGACGTTCTGATTTTGATTCACGTTCCGCTTCCTTCACTCAAGCAGTTAATATTTACTTGACATTTTTATGCAGCATTTTAAAGTTTCAATAATCGAAACGATTGTATTTAAAGTTTGAGTTAAAATTAAATAGAATTAACTAAAATGTATTAAATTTGTAACACACTTGGGAATATTAAAAAAAATTGTTATAATGGTTAAGGAAAACATCGTGAGTAAATCTACCCGATTCAGAGTTAATGTCCTCTAATAATTGTACTAAGGGAGCGGGGTAGACTATGGTCTTACCCCTTCGTACCGAAATGACACCGGGAATCCAATACCGGAAGAATAAATGGGTTGCCAATAAAATCGAACTTTCTGTAATATATTAGTAAATCATCGTTACTGATCATGAATATAATATGAAGCGTAGCTCGTCCATTTTTAATTTCAGTTAACGTAACATTGGTAAGGTTAACGCAATGAACGTGGGGTCTTCGATAGGAATCGTTTGGCAAGTTTTGATGAAACGTTCCGGAAAAGCAATCCGACACGTTATTGTTACTTGTCTAAAAATTTCATCAGACCGAAAATAAACATCGTAGACATCTGTAATGCGACACATTGTTTGCCTCTGGCGTAGGTACTAGCGCGACACTCGATTCGGCGAGGGGAAACACCACTTTCAATATAAAAAGGAATATTCCCGTCGACACCGAGTCACTTGTGCCATTCTAACAAACTCGTACCCCTTTCACCGAGCTAATTGTACGTGCGTACATAGTCGATGTATGAATATGTGAAGTTATTTTCGTACTCGAAATTAGAAATTACTTTTTTTTTCATAAAAAGCGTTGCACGAAAGATGAAATCGCTCGTGCGCTTAAATGTGAAGGGAGAGATCCGACCGCGTGTGAAGTATAAAGAGTACATTTTCATATTTTCAACGTTACGCTTTTGTTAAGGTGAATTGCCACGGTGTATGATATTACACGTGAGCAGTCCACACCCACGCACCATGGCAAGAATATCGTATGCGGATTGGCACACAAGTCCGGATCCGACGCAATAGCTTCGTAGGTTCTCTTTCACTTTGCATTTTGGAATGACAAAATGGATTGAAATCTCAAAAGTAAAACGCGCGGATGGAGGAGCCTTGGTATTGTCCGTGGCTGCCCGTGATAATCCGCAGAATCACGCAACGTTCCAACCCACCATTACACCTCAAAACTAACTATTAAATAGCAAGCATCGCATAGAAATAAACATTTTATACTACACACGAGAAGCAAAATCAAAACGCTTTCTTTAATATACATATTTATTCAGAAGCCCTTGTTGCCATAAATAACACCCCGAACTATTAGACCCGAGCAATTTTCCTCGTTTTTTATAGCTTTCATACTCCTCCTATATTTTGGTAAATTGCAATAATAAAAACAAACAGGGTTCGGTGTTTATAAAAAAACTATTATCTAATACATTATTGGATAGTAAATTTGCTTAGTGACATAATCCGACGTAATTAGGCGACAACCTTGTTTACATTACCGACACGCATGTATTTAAACGTAACGGGCAAATTAATAAACCAATGTCAGTGTCGAGGGTAGGTACTGTATTAAACTCGAGCAAATTTTGATCATACCGAAACAAGACATCGTTCGCTGAATAACAATCATATATTTACAGTGATTCTATCAAAATTCGTCGTGTAATAATTTCGTGCTTGGATTACGTTATATTGGCCTCCTATTAATTTTGCCATAACCTAAAGTCTGACATTGACATGCTGTCAGTAGTTCTGAATCGCGAGCGGCTTTAGTGCTCTGAGCATGAAACGACAAGTTCTAGTTCGGTTCACAATGATTAATAGATATACGAGTACCCGTTCGGAAAGTAGATTTTTTGCCCTTGCAATTGTAGAATAGTGAAAAATGTTTTTATCCTTTTTGTACAAATTCTAGTTCAATGTGCATTACTTGTATTTTGGCTTAACGTCGCTTTATAAGAAATATACAATGGTATTCTGAAACCGTGGGAGTATGTTAATCCATCGAAGAAAGAGGCACTCGATGACGATATTAACACATCGCGGTCGGCGGACCGAACAAGTTTGACACTTTATTGTTTCGCATCTAATGACTCTGGCATTGTTCCAGCCATCTATCATGGCGCGGTTAATAAGACAATAGCATGAAGGAAACGCCAATTTACCTACTTAGTGGTTAATAGACCGCGCGGTTTATAAATATTTCGATACTTTAACATAATATAAAGTGATGAATAAAGTTTGTTATCGTTACATTGGCTTAACAATTGGACAGAAAATTTCTTATTATTAAAAATGCTGATATGAAATAAATGAATAAATAAAACATTCACACGCAGCGGGTGCTGAAGCGAAAAGAGGAATTTATACTCGAGATTAAATTATGCAAAGTTTATTCGTTCTTCGTAACATGTTCCGTATGCAAAACAATTTTATCCTACAAATGCGACGTTTGCTGTATTCAGACAACAAACAACATTATTTTAATTAAAGAGATTAACCATACCAATATGGTATTTAAATCATAGATAACTGTAACATACTTTCCTTTCCTACTTCAGTACATTTTCAAGGCCCATCGTCGTAGTCTGTTTTCTCCCCACAACCGTACGCGGCCGAAATACGGGTAAAATTGTTGGAGCGGCACGGTATTTATTAAATGTATAATTCCTTTCGTTCCATTGGATGTTTTGCATGCAAAACAATTGAATTGTTCAGTTGAGCTTACGTCACTGATCCAGGCTTAGAGCGACCCTCCAGAGTCCCGAGTCGCCGGCGCTCGCCGCGCCGTAATCGCATAACGTGTGTTGAAGCAATCAATATTAAATGGGATTAATGTCCCATATATTATGGCACACGTTTACTTGAAACCCGACGTCGATTTGTTACAAATGTTTATTGAGTTATTGAATTTAATTATTCAAATAAAGTACAAATTACTTTGGTCCTTGTAATTTGTAACTACATTGCAAAATATAACTCACATCGGTCTGCATACGAAAATGCGGGTTATTTAAATTTACAATTTCTTATCATGTGCTACTTAACGATTAACTAATGTTGGTCTTTCCGCCAATCTTTCGAGTTTGAACACAACAAAAAAAAAAAAAAAATTCAAACCGGAAATTGTAGAATATACCATCTTTAGCTGTGTAAAAGTTTTTACATTAAAAATTCACTTATCACGTATTTAGGTGCGATTTCAATATGAAGCGCTTATCATTTATATTGCTGAAAGGATTCCATTCCATTCATCGGTCCGCAAATGCAGTTGCGCTCTTTAATCTCAATGCGTCGGCTGTTAAAGGAATTTATATGTCATTGTTCCTTAGCTGACTAAGAGATACACCGCTAAGCTTTTAACCCAGTTGTGTTCTTGGCGCCTACATCGCCTATATTCCTTATTCCATTACAGACGACGTATGGAGGCTCGAGGAACTCGGCCACGGCGTCAATTGAATTCACTTAATAGTTCAATATGTACTTCATTCGGTCCAATTAATTCACAATTGTGCCTAATAATACGTACCGTAATGCTAATTGTCGGATCGTGATTGTTGAAGATGTAGTGGGTATGTCTGAGATCTGATAAGCGTTTCGTTGCATGGTATAGTTACAAATCACTGTAGTGAACCTCACGTACGCTATCAGCCATCGGTCGCTAACGTAATAGGTACCTACGATGACATCAACAGCGCGTGCAATTTTGTAAGCTTTACTAGGACTCGTAAAGATTCGCTCGCTGGGTCACGTTCAATAATCAAATCACTTCTAATCAAGTCTCAAGATTATATCCTTTGCTATTGTTCTTATCTATATATATAAAAGCGAAAGGTCACTAACTCACTCACTCACTCACTCACTCACTCACTCACTCACTCACTCACTCACTCACTCACTCACTCACTCACTCACTCA
>DWEM01003794.1:0-10314 GCA_018245935.1 Agara belti belti | reverse complement strand
AGGTCGTTATTTACGCGGGAAAATCTTTGTGACACATTGAATTCCACGCGGGCGCAGCCGCGGGCAAAGCTAGTGGTCATATAAAGGCATTTCCCGTTGTTGTCAAAATTAACGTTCAGCCGTACAGATTCCAGCTATTTTGTAGGCACGGAGCAAAGTGCACACAAGCGGAAAATAATACATAGCCCCAAATCTCCGGCCAATACATGATGTGACTGGGTCACCTCAAAAGTACCGTAACAAATATACATATTTTCAGCGCAGTTGTGATCGATTCAATGAGTACCACCTGTATTTCAAAGGACAACTGCTCAGTAGGGTTTAGAGTGACGAATGGTTCATTTTAATTTTCCGTGTATCGGTGTAACACAAGTTGTCATTTATTAGCGGCATATTAATGGGTGGTGGTGTCGCGCATGCTCGTCACGCACGCAGGAAGCGCTGGGCGACCTTCAACACGCGCGCCACGGCCGCCGTCCTCTGATCGCTGCTCACTGTTCATTGTTCACCTGCATAGTCGCAACTCGCAACGTATCACCACTCCGCCATCATTATTGCCGCTTCACATACTTTATAGCTGTGCTGCACTCTTAACATGCATTACGTACTTTGTAAGCCGTCAAAATATAGTTCCTTTTAGTTTTATCGTTAGGTATTAACAAAAACGAGAGCAACATTAAAGTGGCAAAAGCAAAAGTGGCCAACCCGTCTGTCGTATGTTTTTAAAATGCCTTAAAGGCCTCTGACGAGGTTAAACGATTGTTATCTAACGATAAAAAGTGAGACCGACGCCTTAACGTGCTCTGCGAAACACATAAACGCTTGTCAAAATTTGCCGCCAGTAATCACCCATCCTACTAGGTACCGATCACGCCCTATCTCGCTCGACAGTGCCTGTAGTTTGTGATCGCGTCAGGGCTACGAGCGGGTCGTATCATCATGAATTATATAAGTTTATATGTCGTTTGTTTAAATGTACAACGATAAAAAAGGCAAAATAAAATCCATACTTCTATACTATGCGAAAATGTGTTTATTTGTCCTTCTTTCATGTCAAAACGAAGCAACGGATTGATGTGATATATGCAGATAGTGTAAGGACTGAAAAGTGACATAGGCTGCTTCTTTTCCCGAAAATTATCTCATTTCCACTGGTAAACACGTTTTAATCAAATGAACGCTACAGTTGCCGTTACCGGCGCAATAATGGTACGACGTGTGAACAAAATAAATTCTTTTAACCACGCGGGTGAAGCCGCGGGTAACAGCTAGAAGTTAATATAATTTTTCACTGCACGTGTAGATCGAGATGATTGGCAAGCAATCAGTACATCAGCCATCATTATATCTGAAATCCAACACAATGTGCCTCGATACACGTGATAAACGTGATCAAGGTGGACAAAGACGGTTGCGTCCACAGATAAAAAATATTTTCTACATTTTCCTGCGGAAAAGTGCTGGTCCGCACGCGATACATTCTATTTTAATGTTTTGACAATCGTTCCATAATTGAAACTAATTGCAGGGGTAATTATTTATCGCTATTGCATGTACGGATGTATAGCTTGTCCCTGCGGCCGCGCCCGCCACACTCGAGTCTCCCGCGAACGCTCGGATTGAGAGCCATTCTCATTCAAATCACCGTCCTTCCAATTCAGATGCCGAGCAGATACAAAGAATATTTGTGAAGCTTGTAAAACGTAAAATGTCGATATAATAGGTCAATTTTAATATAATGTAATCTGTGTAGATGAAATAATTTGGCATTTAAATAAATTTCGAATGCCTTGCCGAGGAGCGATAGTCCCACATTTTTGTTGTAAATTATTGACTGTTTTTTTTCTTTACTTTTCTTTTGCGCGTGATTCAAATTAACCTGTCGAGGAGGTGGCATTCACCTCAAATCACTGCCTCTCAGTAAATCATGGCTTAGCAATAGGTCATTTCATATTCACCTAGTATCTGATGCGTAAAACGTGTAATTCCCGTCCAATGGTTATTTTTATGTTAAATGTTAGATTCTTTGTTTACTTGTTGATATTACCAACATTCCTAATACAACTCACGTTCTCGTGTCGCAAATAAATTGCAATAAATAGCTGTTATTACATGTTGAAGCTACACGGGCACAGGGATCGCGCGTGCAACGCACAAACATTATGCAAAAAATAATTACGTAAGTCTCAGTAATAATGACATTCTTCCGTACATAAATCACCTTTATTTCTTCATTAAATCATCCAATTTGGTAATTTCGATAAAAATATTCTAGCGTTTTCCGTTATATATATTTTAAATATTTTTATGCGTCTAATAACTAATCGTGTCAGATAATAATTGAATAAATTCCTAAAATTCCTTACGTTCAATATGTTAATCATAATATGATTCGTATACGAAATGTAAATTTTACCACAATCATAAATGTGATCGCTGATGTAATGTTTCACAAAAATATGGGTTAATACAGCAGCACAATTTACTATCCAATTGAGCAGCGAGTACACTCATGGAGGATTTTCCTTTGTTAGATGGTCACGTTGCATTTTATTCTTTCAAGGACAACTTTTTGTCCTATCATGCTTAATTTAAATATATCTCTTTTTACGGGATTACGATGTTAGAAATACATATGGCTTACTAAATAGTTACTTTATATTAAACGTATGTATAAATTAATGAAAGGAATACAAAGTGATCTAATTATTCACCGCAACATAACAAATTAAGTCCACGGGTCGGTGGTGGCGCAGCGAAATCTTGGCGCTCGATACCTGCGCGTTACAACTTGAAAAACACGTGTAGGATAATAATTATTTTAAAAAATTACCATTGTGAGGTCTCGTGGAAAAACAATTGGTATTCATGATGTTAATTGTTATACCATATGTAATGGTTGTGCTGCGTGGGCTCTGGCTTAGGTCATTGGCGCAATGATTGTGTAACATACAATATTACCTTAGAATAATTAATAGCCGCATTAAACGGACACACTTGTTTCGACTACTTAATAAATGATTATATCAAATTTAATGTACTAACACAAAAAGGTTAATTAATTTACATAGAATTTGGAATGGTGGCATAAACCAACGAAGACAAACGATTCAATACAATGTACATATAATTATAATAATTTCATATAATTTTATATAATGACTATTCGTTTCTATTGATTAATAAATTAAAGTAAATGATGGAGTTTAATTAAAAAGTACATTCAGTAATTACATTACTTTGCATTGAACCGTAAGTTTTCACAATTTATTAATAACTACATATCTCTATATCTCTCCGTTCACTAGGAAGCAATTGTGAATACTTGCACGTGTAATGGGTAGCCGTAACAAGAAATGCATATCGAAACTTTTAAACAGATGCATACTTCTGAGAATTTATGGCATATCGCCTTAACATTTTAAACAACATCCAATAAGCACATGGCTATCTAGGCAGTAGTATTATCAAGGCGATAACAATATGCAGTAATGGTTGAACAATGTAAGATGCACTTAGACATCGAATGAATAAGAATTGTAATTTTAAATGAAGATTTCGATTAATGAAATAATCGTTGTGAATTTCTTTTGACAAGTCACACGCGTCCTTCCCAAATACAACGGGATACCCAACTAAGAGGCGCCTTTGTCTTGGGAATTAGACAGTTCACAAAATAAAGTACCAACATGAGTTACCGAATAACATTTATAGTCGTAAATGATTTCGCACGCATATAGCGTACAACCGCTTCTGCTCGTCACATCAAAATTTAATTTTGTCCTGAGTGAGAATCGAACCCTCAACTCAGTAGCCTATCCCAAAGTAAAGCAATAATTGTGAGAATTCAAAATGTTCCCATTTCTAAATATAAAATTTAAAACCTATTCTAGTATTTGCTGTTTGCTAACTTTTTGTAGATCTGTTTGCCAATCATGTATTTCCGTCCACTCACATATTTCATTAGGATCTATGTATACAGTCCCGTCTATTTCGTAGACGGGGCTCAGGAATTCCATGGCTACAGTCCTGAAAAATCGTTTTCGCCTCTTCTGCCTTCGTCAGAGCCATCACAGGCTCGTCTACTAGGGGTACCTGATGTTCCTCTCACATTCATTCTAGCGCTAATTAGAATTAGGATTGCAATTAAATAATGTAACAATGTGACATATATATTTATTATTATTAAGTTGATATAACGATACTTAAACAAATTGCAACGTCCGTCAATCAGTGTAACAATAACTGTTTGTTGTAGGTTACAGTGTAGAATGAAGGTGTCATTAAATGCCCGCATTTGCAACACATGTATGTATAATGGCTTACATTCAGATAATCGCTCGATGATGTTATTGTGTGTATGGTTTTGTATTACACATGTACTTTAGTGCATTGCATGACTAACATTCGTTAATTTGTACTAGTACGAACTTGCCATTTTATTGTTAACATTTATTTAATACGTCTTTATATTCAAATTTAAATTGTTTTATTCATTAGAAGGTAAATATGCACATACACTCAATTAAAGTAATTTTTTAGTCGTTATTAGCATATGTATAACTGGTGTCGAAGAATGTATATAGGTATGCAGTTTTATATTTAAGTCCAAAATTGAGCTAAGGTTCTTGAGCTAAGCTTTTAGAATCGGATTTGACACATGACATTGTTTATTTTGATATGATACTGGCGCCAAAGTGTTAAGTGGTGTGAAGTACCCATGTTGCCGTGGAATGACTCAACATTCACGCACAAAACAAATAAGTGACAAGCCTCTTCGTAGGTAATCGCTAATAAACTTATACTTACTTAACGTAACAGGGAAACTAACATTCTAATTCATAGGGTAAAACTCAATAAAACTAAATTTATATGAGATTAACCTAACGTTATTTTGAGAAAATCTTCGAATAGGTCATATTTTGGTGTATATCTTGACGCAGTAAGTATCGCCCACTGTCCGTCTACGCAACAACGGAAAATATCTATTTTCATATAATTATCTGAGCATCCCTAGCTTGTTTCTTTTTTTTTCAAATATATTTTTATCTGTACAGCCCACGGTTGTCTGAAAGGGCTCGTATTCAAACAATCCCGCTTATTGTCTGTGGCTCTCCCTGACGTTTAAGCTTGTTAATAATATATCCCTGAGTGTTTTGCGACAAAATGTCAGTGGTCTGTGTTGTATTGTATCTTAATTCTCTGTCTATTTTTGAGTAGTGGCATTAACAAAACATATCACACTGCTAGCGATATTTAATTGCAGTATCAATAAATGGAACTAAACAGTTCTTAAGCATATCAGTAGTTTCGTCCAATAAGTTATTACAAAATAAGTAAACAAGCAGTTAACTGTTTAGATAAGAAGAGGATTATTAAGAGTACCTAAATTTAAAAATGTAATTAGTTTTGCATACCTAGTATTCCTACTACCTAATTGCATAATTTCATAGTTATTATAATTTAGTCCCCTTTTGCATTACCTTACAGTTTGATATACATTTTGCATTGTAACTAAGTCCCACAAAGTCTAAGACCAACTTTGTTTCGTCAGTTGTTTAGATAATTCCTAACATATGAAGACAATATTGTAGCTTAAGTCACACAAATAGCAGTCGTCAGTGCTAATCTCATCTCAATGGTATTATTAATTTAGTTCGCGTGACTGCGATACTAGCAAACATCTTCAATATGTTGATCGCGTAATTTATATTATATAATATTCAACATGTAAAGTTTTATCTCACGATGTGCCGCAATCACATAAAATACCCCACATAATATTATCCGTTTTATACAAAAAAAACTCGTTCAACTAGTTATGTCGACTTAAATCGTGACGCTTGTTTGCCTTCCGATGATTTAAAAGGATGAGCATTTTAAGTAAGTCAGTAATCTCGTAAGATTACTCAATGATGCGTAGTATGTATTTGGAAGATCCTTTTTGATTGTCAAAATAATGGAACGAATCCATTAATATGCAATAAAAAAATATTTGTATTGGTAATGTAATTTTCCCGATGTTGGCCATAAACGTAATCTCATTGTAAGAAAGTGGCAATAAACTTTTATTTTACTTTATAATGTTTCGTAGGAAAGGAAGTTAATTTTTACGAAATATTATCACCCGAGGCGTGTCCCTATACGAATCGGTCGCGAGCTCAGCCTCCGACCGTTACTGGGACACACTGACCCCGATACGCTTGTTCGATTTTATTCTTGTACAATTGATACCTGACAAACGTTTCGGCTTAAAAATTACAGTCGCAGAGTAAAGCCCGCTAATAGGTTTGACAGTTACTTTTAAATAATGATGCTTTAGAAAGGTGTAAGGGGACTTTTTTCGATTGACTTCGCTGTATATCACTTTGTAAATACTTTACACAGCCATCGCGGTGTTACGAGTTAAATGTTTAACATCTTTATTTTCATAATTAAAAGTTAAATCATTTAGTTGTATAAAAATAAATATTAGCAAGGTTATTCGTATGAAACATACTTTGACTTTGGTAACCTTGAGTTATTGTTTCTTTTATACGTATATTTTATACTTACCTAAAAATAACAGTATTTTGGGAATTGGAATTAAAAAAGAAACTAAATATCATCACGACATAATAGGTATATGTACTCTCAAAACGTATGTTATATGTGTTAAAAACAATAGAAAAACGGCACGTGATACTACAGTTAATTTTGGATATAACGGGTGTTGACATTACAAAGTTATCAAACACATCTGTACGTCGGCACATTTGGCATTCGTGAGGTGAGTATGACAAACAATGCACGAACGCGATGTCAACGGCCGCGCCATCAGTCATAACTTGAACGCACCCAAAACTGAGCCATACCCGTGCACTTACTCACCAACTGGTTTTTTACTTTCGAGTAATATGTGTAGTTACTATTTTGAACGTGATTATTAGATTTTTTCACAGTTGGGCATTGAAAAGCACATCACCATTATAAACTAAAATTATGTATTGTATATTAACATAATTACAATTGAAGTAATGAAAAACCCATTACTAAATTGGTTAAAGTTGAGGTCGCGTTTGATTTACCTCATGAGCTTTTGTGGTACATGTTATTTGCTTAAACTAGATCACCTGCTTCTATTTTTTTAATATTCATGAACTAACGGTTTACGATAGTTATTAGAATAATGATATTTTATCAAATTACAATATGAACAGTTTTAAGAAAGCGTTCAAGTAAACATTGGTTGTCAACAACGGCGCATATCTATTCAGGGAGCGTCGGGTAAACAATAGGCTTTTCGGGGGTATTGACTGCAGTTACATTGTGCTAGTATTCCCAGAAGTTAGAGATGAGACAAAGAGTGCGGAGCGGTGCCAGGCGGAGATCGTGTGTGCGCATTGTGATGCTAAGCGCGCCGCACGCGTCTCTGCGTCAAGGCCGCCGATGATTTCCATTCCCTTAGGAGCCTGCTTATTTAATATTACTCAGTCAAAAATAATATGTATCACTGATATCGCTGATAGTCTAGTAGTTAGAAGATCAGTATTCACTCTTGGCGGTTTGGGTTCAAATTCTGGCACGCACCTCTGACTTGATATCGTTTATATCTTATCGTTTTCTAACTTTAATTTAAATAAAATTTACAATAAAGTCGATGGAAAACATCCTGAGGAAACCTGTAGAATATGTTATAGATACATTGGTATAATGTTTCTGAGGTGTGTGACGTCTGCCAATCCGCACTTGACTATGTGAGGATAAAATTATTCTCACTATGAGAGGAAACCGATGACCAGCAATAATAAAAACAATAAATAAAAGGGTCGAAATAAAATACGGTGGTATATTTGCATGTATTCAGTTGTTGTAGATGAAGCACGTCAGGTTTGTAAGGAGAGAGATATTTGGCACTCGATACTTTCTGCTTACCCCGCTAGGGACCTAGCGTGATGGTATAATAACAATATACAAAAGAATATTTTATGAACATCTTAAAAAGATGTACATATACCTATGTACAGAATGTAGTTATAGGTTACTATTAATATGTATAATAATAATGTCATGAAACTGTTAGGTACGTCTTAGGATACGAAATATCTTGGTGTCGTCATCTTATGTGCGACAACTGTTCGTCTCAAGAGCGTTGCGAAATCGTTATATTTACATATAATTTTACTGATAAGGTAAAAAAGAGTTTTCATAACATCTTCTTTCACATTATCCTTATCATACGTGTCCACAATAAACAATGGCGAGGTAACCTTGCTTTTGCGGACGATAATAATCATACGCTTTGTGAGAGATAAACCGTAGTAACGTGAGCAAATTAGTCAGTACTCAAGCTGCGTTATTAGTACCTAAGCATTTTATCACATACGTTATCACAATAACGTGACGACTAGACCCGTTACATTATAATATGGATTCCACGGTACCGTCTGCTAACAAAGGTAACAATGCGTTCAAAATTGGTAATGTAATGTGTGTTAAACAAATTTATCTTACGTAGCCAACAGCAAACATTATTTAATAGTACTACACACACTTTTTAGAATGCATAAAAACTGAAAAAAAAAAATAACACTTTAGATATTTATCTTACATTTTATTTTTCTTTGCTTTTCAGATGTACTTAGCACAATACGGTTATTTGAGTCCGACAGTTAGAAATCCTTCCAGTGGGCACATCATGGACGAGAGTTCTTGGCGACGAGCCATCGCCGAATTCCAGAGCTTTGCGGGATTAAATGCGACAGGTATGGAAATGCTCATAACAAAAAACAAATATCAAATACTATTCCATTTTTAATATTTAAAGCGCAACTCACCAGATGTAGGTACTTATACTTTCGATTATTTTCCTTTACATTGTACAACAGTACAGTAGGGAATTTAGAAACCATGACTCGTTTCACTCTGGTTTATTCCAAATAGGTAAGTATACTCCGTTTAACAGGAAGTAATAAATTAAAATATACACAATAATAATGAGTGTGTGTACTACCATTCACGTATTGATGATTCACAATAAGCTTCTTTGCGGTTTGTGCGCACATTTCCAATTTCTTCCTGTTCATTCGCTACATACATACATACATGTAATATTTTATCCTTATAAATTTATACGAAAACTACTCTCTGGTATCTTCATTCACGTAAAAAAATATTTGTATTGTTCAATGGCGTGAATTATAATAAAACAAATATAGTTTTTGTTACGAGTACGTATAATGCAAAAAAAAAACTGTTTTAACGGATATGCATCTATGTAGTGTTATTACACAGTAAATACGTTCGTGAGCTGAGATGATAACATATGTTATTAGTATGACGGTAATGAACAGAAACTGTACGGTGGGTATGCGTGACCATTGTTGAATTATAGGGACTGATTAATGTAATGGTAACCCACATCCGCGCCTTGGCCTTGCTCGCATCAGTGACCAGTCGCTGCAAAACTACTTACTTTTATTTGCATTAAAGAGGTCAAGTTAACCTTAAATTTATTGCCATTTGTAACAAAACCTGACATTATTATCTGTCCAATTCGATTAGTTTTTTTTATTAATCTCGTTTCGTCGCACCGAATTTCTGATTCTGTAGTATTAAAAGTGTTACAAATCGAAGGTATAACAGAAAATACCCTCTTTATCTCTATAATAAGAAGTCCGATTAATTATTTGTCCTTCACCTGATGAATTTTGGACGTAGTAGTTCTGAGAAAATTTATAACGTGAATGTCTGATGACGTAAAACTATATTTATTTTGATATGTATCGGTTGAGCCGTGGTTTTAAACCGCCGATAGTAAATGTATGTTGGATAATAAGTATGCATATTACAGTACACGCGTGTGTTCTCGTAGCGGTTGTCACGAGCGGCCCAACGTAAGGACTGCTCACTGACAGTACAATTACCTATAACAAGTCGGTGGCATCACACTTAGCAGCCACCTATTTAAATACCATAGTACTACGTGTTCAGCACTCGAATTCTCATCACATTTGTACGTGCCCTGACACGAAAAGTAGTTTATTGGTCCCCACAGTACGACGAACGTTAGAGCCAACATTATTATGTAAGCAAATAAAGCACCATAATGGAACACAAATAAAGAATTCATCCTCGGTGGCTACGCGATTTCGTTTTACAATGTAATCGTTTTGATTCGGCAGGAAGCCATCATTTTAAAGTTTGCTGAATATTATGATGTTATGAATGAAATTTTAATAATGGTTAAATTTTGCCTAGACTGCCTCGTTGGTCGAGCGGTTGCTATCGCGACTGCCGATCAGGAGGTCCTGGGTTCAAATCCCGGGTCGGGTA
>DWEM01003793.1:0-10315 GCA_018245935.1 Agara belti belti | reverse complement strand
TAATGAAGAAGTTAATTGCTACTTCCGATTTCCAGGAACCAATTTCTAGGGACAGAGAGTTATTAACTAAGTTGGCCTAACTAACTAACTATTATATTAATTAATTAATGCCTATTTTTATTTTTGGCATTTGTGTTCAGTTTCACATTGAGGTATTGCATTTTTTTTTACTAAAAATAATAGTGCCCTTATTTTAACCCAATAGCGTGGAAAGTGGTCGCGATGGAACTGCGGTGATGAGGAAACTTTTAGCAGTAAAGATGCCATAGTTTAGGGAAAAAACACGATAATAAATAAGCTTTTCACGTTATAGTCAACGTCTCTAAGTTCCACCTGTAACCTTATTTGCGTAATGTAAACAGCCGTAAGTAATTAAATGTACCACCAGCAGCGGGAACTAATTAAACTTAATCGAACATAAACATATTGACAATCAAACCATCTGAGTGCCAATTCATTCGTTGGCCAATTAAATGAATCTGTGGTAAGATCATCGTCGCAAATAGCGTTTCTCGAATATAGATTGCAGTAAATTATCAATGGCCATTACTTACATTATCACCGATTTGGTTAGCACGTCGCCTCATGATAGTTACTCTAAAGGCGCCGAACACATAAATTGCTTAAGAAAACTGACCGCCCACAGACTTCTGAAAGCAAAGCGCCGGAGTGGATAAAATGCTGCATTTTGATTGTACTCGTTAAATATATGAGTGAAGTGTAAACAAAATAATTATGTATATTTAATTTATGCAACTGCAGTAACATCAGTGAATGCAACATTAGATCGTTTGTAACTACGCTAGTCTCAGGCAAATGATTGTCACAAATCAACAAATCAATTAATTTTGTTCATTAAAAGTTTCGTGCGTATATTCATGATTTTAGTGTAATTAAATAAACGTTATTGGTACTTCTTCCATAATAGCTATAAATTAATATAATGTTAAGTAGAAGAGAAGAAATGTCGCTACGCAAAATTACAGTACATTTAGGCGAACGTAACGCGTGATACCAGAAATTTTAAAATATATTAATATGTATGTGTTCAAGTGAAAAAGATTACTGATCTGAGTACAGAAGCTCTACATTATCGATCCGCCATCTTTTGTAAAAGAACGACGAGTGCCAGTAACCGCTCATGGTTAATTTACGTTGTCGAACAATTGTGATTGGCTTTATTAGGGTAGTTTATGATGCGGCGAAATCAAAGACACCGATAAGATTTCAGATAGGACCTTTAGGTACGAGTCTCACGAATATTTTGAAATATAGTCAATTAAACGAGAGTAATCATCTTACCAAGATAGGTTATATACTAGTATATGACATCTTATTTATAGATTGGAAAAACGCATTATACATATAAGGTTGATTTGAACAGGAATTGTACTTAAAACGAAGTACATAATTGTATTTTCGTATTCATAAAATAATATGCAAATATAGTTTATGGGTTTTGAACTCACAATGGTTATTTGATAGTTCTGTTACTAAACAGAGTAGAAGTTTCACATGAATATATAGAGACTTTTGGAACGGAGTCTACTGAAGTGACATTAAGTATCTGAGATAAATTGTCAACTCCTAAAAGGTTGCGGAATTTGCATCATAGCAAGTGCTCTGAACAAAGCTCACGAAAATACCACAATATTAACGTCTTACCAAGTAGGTGGGTTTATATATTTTCACGTATAAGGCTCTTACGTCCTCGTGAGCAGTGTGACAAAGCCCTAAGATTTCAGATAGAACTGTTAGGTTCCGCTATAAATCTCATTCGCAAAGAAAATAGAAATGCATAGTAGAGTCTATTTCGCAATTTACGCAGATAACTCTATTGCTCCTTTCAATGTAAATTACCCTGAAAGTGTATGGAAATTGTTTTGTAAGCGTAAACGTTGCACATAATCCTTACATGGCACCGAACATTCGCGCTTTATTTTAGACCTTTAGTTGACATATCGGGATAACTTTGTTTTCTATACCTATTTACGATTATTTATAGATTTATTTAAATATTCCTCTTTTTTGATGAACATCCGACATGGTCTTGTGTCAGATAATAGATTCCCCGAAAGCATTTACTTCATATTTTCGTCTTCGTATTCAATTGAATTAAGTCGACCTGTACTACTAGTGGCGCCACCAATCGGAAAAACTTTGATTTTTTTTTAAATAATGCGACCGCTATGAAAGTATATATTATGCTTTTTATTTATTATCACATTGCAGGAATAACGACGTCAGGTCTATTGTCAAGTTTTATCTTTAGACGAGGTTTTACCTTTTATCATTTATGACCATATAAAATACAGGGTATATTAAAACACATCAGAGATTTTCTGCGAATAGACAATGAACAATGTGCACGACCGCCTCAAGCGAGCCAGAGACAATAGAATGTGCCCTTAACTTTCATGTGATACTGAGTTAGATCTTACATGGAACCAACGGGACAGTGCCGTATTTTAAAATAGACGCCTTTCTGAACTGGTCCGAGCTTTTGGTCTCGCGCGACTATCGCTTAAATAATCAAAATTTTATCAATAATGAATATGGGAGATAGAATGCTTGAAGACTACCTGAAAGGGTGCAATTGAAACGTAAATCCTTAACTCAACCAAATCCAAGCTGAACTAATGAATTTAAATTAGAAAAACTTGACAAAATGTGGTATAATGTAATATCATAGGTTAATCAAATGTATGGACACTCCCAATAGTAAGATAGTACTATACAAATTGTAGAAATAAAATCTATGACAATAAATCATGTTACATGGCACTGAAACACGTAATCTACATATTTACCGATGTTAAAAAGTAGAGCCAATATGGTAGCACTTCGAATCAAAGCTTCTTGACTATTGCAGCAAAATAAAAGGGGCAAGCACAATGTAATATGTACTAAATTTTTTTTACAATATTGTATACACAATAAAAAATTATGTACAACGAATATGCCTAGGGAATTTATTGGCTTAGGTGTTTTTCAACAGGTGATCACTCATCGAAAAATTTACTGACTTAGTTAACGACACAAATGTGAAAACGAATGAAGGTTCCTTATGAAGCGTGGTAATAGTAACGAGAATTTTACGTAAACCGTCACACACTCGACACCTGAGCGCTGTTGGGCGTAAAATTATAATACAATCTAACACCTTATAAAACTCGTAAACCTTAAATGTTTCGTGATTATGAAACATTAAAATGTGTCACCGATTTGATTCGGTTGTGATGTGACGTCAATTAAAATACATTTGCTTACTGGGGTTTCACAATTAGGTCGGTTTGTACAGCGTCAATTTCACTTCAATCGGCACATGTTTAGAGTAGTTCAATATAGAGAACACAAGATGGCGGCCTTATATTTAATCTAAACTTTATTGCAAACAATTCCAAATAACAAATCACTTCTGAACCATCGACTGGACACATCAAAGAGAACATTATTATAAATATAGTGGCGTAGGCAGAAAGTAAACTTTTCTGATTCAGATATAAAATAAAAAAACAAAAAATGTATTTTTGTAATCGGTGCATGAATAATAATAATTTTTCAGATGATGGTTATGGTAAATAATGTTAAGGAAAATTCGTAAGACGCTATAATATTTATTTTTATGCACAAATACAAACATTTATTACTGTTATTAAATAACATGTAGGTATGTACAGACAGAGCGAGCAATAAATCGTAATAAAAATCTGTTCTATTAAGATAAATGATATGCAAAATGAGAAGATTACACTCAGGTCATGGACAAATGAAAACGCTACAATTCAATTAAACACTTGTTACATTTAAACATATGGCATTTGAGAACTGACTAGACTTACAGTTCTGATTCATTTGATTGATTTTTAATGAGATTGTTTGATTGACCGTCATAATAACAATTTGACAGTGTTGTTAGGTAATGAAAGATGAACACTACAAATACTGCTCCGACCTTTGTTTTGCATTTATCTCGATGACAATGCGTTAATCGATTAAGATCTGAAAACACTGCCGTGTTTCTTTCAGAAAAAAAATTCAGGTCCAGAAGGTCTACTCAACGGTAGCTCTAAAAATAGTATTATGATAAATAATTTGCAATAGCCAATGAACTGGACAACAAATATGAAAACCAAAATACTAATATTCTGAAATTAAAATTGCAATTGGAGTTTTTCGTATCAACATAGAAATATTCACGACAACGACTAATATATAAATTTCACCGCTGTATAAAACACTTATTCCAAATGTAAACTATCACTCGAGCCAAGTTTAGCCACAAATGCTCAAGATTCGGTAATTAAAGTGATAAATGATATGGCTGTGCTGGGCTCAGACGTGGAGCGACGTGAGAAGCGCATCGTCTTTGGACTGTTCTCGTATTACAAACCATGTAGGCTCTATATATAACCGTAGTTTGTAAATTATACGTGAGCAAATTATTTTTCATGTAAATACCTTGGGACTAAAACCGACTCTATCGTGACAGCTAACGGCATGACGCTTTTTGTGCCGTCACGCTTCCCCGATGTTTCCGTAACGCGTGGTACTTCGTTGTTGTGTTATTAACAAATCGCTATCCTTTTATTTATATCAGTATATATTTATTTATTAGGCTTCTTTGTTAGACAGAGGTAGAATCTCCAATTTTATTTTGGTATATATTTAAATATGGTTGAAAATGTACTGCATGCAATGCATGCAAAACTTATGTTTTTAATTATTTTTAAATAGCAAGCTTACATGTAATATGCTACCAAATTAAGTAAAATATGTAACGTATTGTTATTCTCTTAATTACTATATCTTACCTGTTTTCAATTTCAATTAGTGCTGTTATTCTATTAAATACATTACACATACTATCAACTTCGTGAACATAATGCCTACAAATCTTTCGTCGTGAAATATGTTTTCTATAAAGGATTTTTTTTCTATTTCAAAATAAAATTCAAAGGCTATAATTAAGAGTAGAACATTAGATTTGTATAGTACTAATGGAGTAGCAAAAAAATTAAATCCACTAATGTTGAGTTAAAATTCTATTCATTAATGGATGATATAAAATATAATTTCAATGAATAGCTTCATTAAAACATGACGACTGGTATTATACTATAAGCGAAAAGCTGTGCACAAATCCATCATTTACATTCTTCTATACTAATAGTACATAAGTGGCGAAGTATTATTTGAAACACGTTATATTGAATCCAAAATAGTTACACAAGCCAGTCAACCTTGTTGACAAAATTTGGGATGTTTAATGTCCCTTACCATACCAGGATTTTTTCAAACGCAAACTAGAAAAAAGGAACTCATTTCGCCCTTTGGAACTTAGTAACTTGTGTATACCCGATATTTGCTACTATATTACGAAAAAAAACTGTCAAGTTCAAAAGTTTTTGTGCGTTGTCACACAAAGTAACGTTAGTATTTGATTAAGTCGTCATACGAGTAGGCTGTACTAACTGATTGTCACCTGACAAGGCAAGTGACAGCTCCAGACGCGGTATCAATGAGAAGTTCTTCCGCTTGTCGAATATGATTTGAATTGGAGTAGCCGGACCAGTTAAGCAACATAAAATATGTTTTAATTGGCGTTCTTGCAAAAAGATGTGATTGTCATTTTTTTATTTGTGTTTAGTAAATAGAACTCCAAATCATTTCGAACCCTTTCCATTTACGTCTACGTCGAGAATAATGACGATTGACATCAACCATGTCTTCTCGAACTAAATCATTATTTCTTATTCATTACTATCTAAACAAAATTACATGCTTAAATATTGTATGATCTTCTGTGGTTGAACGTTGTGTAAGTTAAATATTGGTGGGTTTTCATACACATTGAAAGGGACGATTTAAATTGTTTTTCGTATAAATATAATTTACTACAATATATTCCTCGCTTTATTTGACTATTTAAACACCGATATAACTATATCAATTGTATATTCTATAACATGGATAATTATAATTATTATTATTTCTGTTAGCTACTCTTCCGTAATTTCTGATTAAGTAATTAATCGTTAGCGTGACAGTTAAATTACGATCAGGCGCTAACTTCATCGAGAGACTAACATTTAATTCTATCGTCTGTCCGTTACGGTTATACCACTGTCGTCTAGCATAGTTGCCGTTTGAAGTCATAGCATATTTCAGTTAATGCTTACATTTTCCTTAACTGTATAACAATAGAGTACAATATTGTTTAGATTTTCACTAAATCGAACAGTAGGTGAAATAGATGTTGGGACTTTAGGTTCATTTAAATAAGGCTTGTTTTTAAACAGACCAAAATTTCCTTTACAAGTGTATTGAATTTGTAACGATATGCAATTAAATGAGCATCCATGTAAGCAGAAATTGTAACATATGTCACGATTTCCAATTAAGTTTACTGAGGGCGTGTCAACATGTTTTCCTACGAAGCTGGAGTAAATCTGGACATGGGTCGTAATTTACGGTGCTTCTCAGCAGTTTTGTAAGACAATTAATGATAAGACCTTAAAGTACCTTCTGTCTTTCGATAGCCCTTCTTAACCCTGCACAGCTCTGAACCGTGTCTATAATACCTTTCATATCCACTCATTGAATTTCATGTTAGCTAAATCTGAACCTCAACCAGTTGCTACAACGTTTCCAGACTTATTGCGTCCTAAGTTACTTTTTCTTATTTTCTTATTGATATTAGAGATGGGACATGGATTGAAAAACATTAACGACGATAGCACATTATACAGATAATGTATGTTAAATTTCGTAACAAAGGGTGAATGACCTCATTATATAGTTTAACACATATCCTTAATTTATTGTAAACATTTTATATTCATACTTTACAGATTGTTACTTTAATTAGAGCGTTTTAAGCGCGATATGTTATTTCGTGCGCCTATTATGAGCATGTTCTTTATACAGAAGTACAAAACAGAGAGGTGTGAACCAATTAGATATGCACGTTGAGTATCCAATTAATTCCTATTCCTATTTACATCAATGGTATTTTCCTGTGCAACTTAGAATTAGGGAAGCCAGTTCAATCATTAAGACTGCGTATTAAAGGATTTTATTAAAATTGACCTAACACTTTTGTGGTTAGTAAAAAAAATTATATCGTCCAAACAATTCGAAGGATAACTGATATAGTTATCAATTGACTATTAGGGTAGACGAAATAGTCATTTCTTTGCTTTGTTTTAGTAAAATTGTGCTTCTTTTGGAACCGACTCTACATAGAGCTATTAAACATATTTTAGAGCGTGCGTCCTATTTGACTTTGCATATAGAAAATTGTTCAGGTACGGCATACAATTAGCCCATTGAATTTGGGGCATACTTATGTATAGGAGCGGTGTACAATAGTAAATAGTTGAGTGTCAGAGTCGGGTTCACTGTTCAGTGGTACAGTGGTATAGTCAACTTGAGGGCGCGTGTGAGCACAGACGTGCTACTCGTCGGAACGACGCGAGTTCCACGCGGTACTCCGTGTTACAAGACGATAGCATAAACTTTTTACACACAAATATATAACTCCAATAGACCGTAATAGTCCAAAGTCCACAACTTTTACAGTTATTCAAAGAGATAATTTTACATATAGCCAAGTGTGAATGATTTCTTTCTGTCGATGATTTTCCAGTGATCCGTGAATAAAGGTCAGTACTTATTGCTCAGAAATATACGAGGTGAAATAATAAAATATTATTATTTGTTTGTGTATACGTAATCCTGTTCATAACCGGATACTTACGAGTTCAATGAATTAACCTTAACCCTTCTTACACAACATAATTTGAATGAACCGGCGCGCGCGCAGATTCTTGCTGTCTAAGTGCTTACGTATATTACAAGCGAATAATATGTCAATTGATAAATAATTATGAAATCAAACTTTTACAGCGTTTGCGTAACATTAAAAATCGTATGGTCTTTACTATTTTAGTAGATTTATCGGGGGTAAATTATTACACGTTAAGGTATACTCAAAGTTATTTAAATATAAATAGCTAAGGTATTAGTGAATATATATATGTTACACGCAATCATAAGAAAATAACAAGTGTTGAAAAAAAATTAGTAATTGATTTTATTACAATGATTGATAAATAATAATAATAATCAATATTAACAATATACAATTTACGTCTTATTTACATTACATCATTTTTACCTGTATTTACATACGTGGCACGTACGTGTTTTTACATAGAGCTTTGCAAGTTTTTGTCAAATAAGTTTTTGTGCGGCGTAATGATTGATAATTGTTCGAATTTTTGTACGTCAATCTTGTTATCGCTTATCTTTAGCGGCATAACATGAGAGGCCGAAGATATACGCTTGGAAGAGCAAAACTTTTGGGGTATCGATAGTATCTATATTATCACTGTATATTTTTATAGGTATATGTCAATTAAATTTGGCCCGCAAGTTTCTCACATCTACAATTTCATGTTTTCTGTCGAAAAAAAAAGTTCTGTTCCAATTTCGCGTAACTCGATTCATTCCATCACTTCCGTCAATCAATTGGGTTCAATTTGACCGGTGTGTTAGCGTAGTTGTTATTGACGTTCATCGCTGAACTGGAGGCTGTGCATTCGATTCCCATACGTCCACGGCTACCTCACAATTAGGATCATTAGGATAATCCGAAGTGAGAATTGTGGGTATATATGAAGTGCATTTAAAAAGGGCTACCTAGACGGGGCGTTATAACTCAAAAATTAATAGACTAAAATAGGTTTTTTTTTTGTTGTTGATTACGATAAAAGATAATTTTAATTTACATATACAATTCTTTTGTGAATAAAATCTCAGTAATAATGAAAATACAAATAATGTGAAGAATATATGTATTTTATATTACTAGTCTGAAAAAATCGCAGAGAATATGAAATGATCTAGTTTTAATATACGATACACTCCGATACATAGCTTTGTTCAACTTTTAAATGTTTTATGAACTTTCAAGGTTCGTTTATTGACGTAAATGCAAGGTGGTATGCTATATTTACTGTTCTGAAATTGCACATAAATTCTTTTTAGTTTCTGTCTTGAAGAAGCTAGAAGCTCAAAAATTAAGAGTCTCCGACATAAATAAGCATTTAAGCAGGTTCCATAATTTATTTATGTTTTGTTGCTATAAAAAATCAAGGAAGAAAACATATCAATTTGAATACAGCAACGTGAATAATTAACGTATGATGACAAATTGTGAAGATTTGGGTTTCCATATAAAAAGAGTAATGGAAATTTCAACATTTTTTTTTAAGAAAAGACGTCTCCTTTTATACGATTTGAATATAATATGTAAAGGATACTTAAAGGTGGTGACAATAATTTATCGACTTAAAAACTTTTAGTTCAGGAAAAAGTTTTTGTTCACTTAAATCGCCCAAGCGGCACACAGGTCTATAATGACGTCATTGCTTATCTCTATGAGTCATAATTGTAACACTTTCGAGTCAATTAGCGTATCACGATAAAAATGCAACGCGTCTGTTTGCGCTAAGATCAAAGAGCTGTAGCCTTTTTAGATCTAATCCAACAAAATCAAACAATGATTATTAGTTAGAAGGTCTTCGACTTCTGTGACAATGTTCTATAAAATTGAAATTAAACAAACAAATATTGTTTAGTTTTACGTGAATTGAAAGAGATAATGTTAGAAAAAACTAGTAAGGACTTGAAATAGTGTAAACATTTCAGATTAGGAATATTTTTAATTGACGACATCCATTCATTATTCCGTTCCATGATATTGCAATGCAAATATAATAAACCCTACTTAAATGTCGGTGTGTCGGCGTATAAAATAGGGTTTAAAAATTAAAACACTACGTATAAATAGAACATGGCAACCGGTCATTCCCACTAGCAGTAAAAGTATCCTGCGTGACACGATTTAGGGTCGAACGATAACACTATCGGCGGATGGTTTAACGGGTTCGATGTGTGATTTTTCTATTGGACTCGCGATGTGGGTCATAGCACTCGTAGCTGCGATGCAAACGATAAAATAATTTCGTTCTGTAACCACGGATCTACGGATGCAATGCACATTTGACACGCGGACCAATAAAATTCAAATTCAAATTCAATGGGCGCTAATGGAATGGAATATTGAAACTGGACGTGTTCGTAATAACCTAGGTTTTGTTCAACCTGTCATATCATTCCGGTATATCATCGTTTTATCCAAAATTTGAGAAAGATATGCGAATTTTGAACGACTGGCCTCGTGGTCGAGTGGTTAGAGACCCTGACTGCAAAACCGGAGGTCGTGGGTTCGATTCCCACCCAGGAC
>DWEM01003792.1:0-10315 GCA_018245935.1 Agara belti belti | reverse complement strand
AGGTATCCTTATTTTTTGTGAATAAGAATTTTTTTTTTCATTCTGGCATGCAACCGAATTGTAAAATAGGTATAGATATAGATTATTTAACAAAATCAATTTGGACCAATTATTCTTGTTGGGACGAATCCTGTCGTCCACGCCATCGCACCGTGCCACCGTAATTCACTTCCAACGTTGCGGAATCGATGCTTCATATTCATACTTTCCTCTCGGTCGAATGGTTAGTAACCCTGACGGCAAACGTGGGTTTGATTCCCACCCTGGGCAAACATTTGTGTGATGAGCACATTTGTTTGTTCTGTGTCAGATTGTAATAAAAATATCTATAAGTACTATTGTATGTTTATCAGCTGTCCGGTTAACATAACACAGGCATGAAATTCCCTAATTTGGAATCGACTAGCCGTGTGTGGAATTGTCGCCGGATAATATATTATACATACATACTATCAGACGAGAACTCGCGTGACAATAGGTGACACATAATGACGGTGGGTAACGCCGTGAAATATTCCAAGCAGAGGCATTTTATTCCCGTTACTAATGAGAACTCCTATTTTTCGCTCGTTTCCTTTGAGATGGTTTTCGCTAATTATTCCCACTGTCAATTCTGAGATTTTTCTTTCAATTTTTTCGCCGCTGTTAATTAACCATTTAGTGGAAAGTTATGGCCGAGTCTTACTTATTATTTCACCACTTCGAATATTTTTCATACAAAGAAGGAATCGTTTAATGCGATTTCTTGCCTTTTTGGTAAAATACAGTGTGTAAGTAATAATTCAAATGTAATAATAATAAGATTTGATGAAATAGACGTTGTTTCCGCAAAAACTAAGTAGTTATTTAAATTAAATTTGAACAAAAACGGATTAGTTATTTTGACATGAAAATTTAGTATTTCCCAATATATTACCGATATTGTTTACATCCTTCGGCTTGTTTTCGATGACCGATATACTTATTTAAACAATTGCATTGTCTATAACTATCGTCTGTAACAATAAGAAATGATAAAGAAAACATGTATCCGATAGTTCCTGTGCACTTACGATATACTCGTAACACAAAATCATTAAGTCTTGCAAAAGCCGCGTCACGTGTTAAAAAGTCATTTAGTTGTGACGGAGTTAGTGTTTACATTGTCAACTGCGCAATACCGATACCGGCTGACAGTCTTTGATATCAATGCACACAACGCTCGACTGGTTTTTCGTTAGATTTGCTTTGACGTAATTGTTTAGCGGCAGTGTTAACAGATGTCCGTACACTGGTCGGGTTTTGCTATGTGCTAAAAGGTTATTGCTATATAGATAATATATACGAGTATATGTGTGTAACGAATCATTTTTATACATGAAATAGGGAGTTTTCGTAAATATTCTTTTATAATTCGACTCCATTATTCCACTGAACACAGATGAGAGGGTTCTACAGAATCTCATAGTGTCAGTGTTTTAGGGTACCATGTTGGCCAAGTGCAGAAGGCACACTTGACACACCTCAGAAAAGATTATTATATTTTATAATTTATAAAATGTCTAAGGTTTGCAGGTACCCTTCCGATGTTTTCCTTCGACGTTGTAACGAATGATATTAAAATGTTAACTGATAAAACGCACGTAACCTGTAACGCGAAGGGTGAGTGTCAAGTTTTGAACCCAGAATCCACAGTGGGAGAATCAATTTCATACGAATAGGCTATCACTGACGAGTTCAGATACCAATAGATAGAACCGAACGAAACATCTAGACGTTCGCTCATAGAAGCTCACTCATACAATAGTTATCAAATGGAACTTTCCTCATTTATTTGTGCGTCCCGTTTCGGTCGAGCGTGCGAAGGCATGCGGGCCCGCGGCGGCACGGGGCGCTCGGCTCGATTTCACTGCAGAACACCGCGTGACTCACGGCTGCCACTCGGTTTGTTCAGGTTCATAGCGACAATCGCCACTCGCATTATCTTATGTCGTCTATTTATAGAACGTCATTACAAAAGAACCGGTCTCATTCGTTTGTATCGCATTGAACGACTGCTTCAAATTCATCTGCTCTTCGATTTCATTTAGATTTGAAATATAGCGGCATCAGTCCAGTGGTTAAAAGAAGGGCTTCTACGCGCAGCAGAAGCCGCTCGCGGTGAGCCGAGGAAGCGGCGCCGTGGCACGCATCAGGGGAGACCCGTGTCCAGTGAATGATGAGTAGGAAAAGAGCATGTATGCAAAAGTAAACAATATTAGTCAAGAAGACAGCAATCATTACGAGCGCCCGTTTGCACTAACTTACACCCGGAACCGACCTCGAACAGAACTGTAGGGTCCGTTAAGGTCAGATATTCCAGTCGGTTGTTAAACAGACTGTTACTATAAGTTACATTTTCCACTTAATAAAATATTAGCGTCCACTCTGCTCTCCGTTGACAACGATAAAGAATAAATAAACGTTAATCGCATACACACAACGACAAACAGACCTTTCAGATCCACTAACGAATTATTTTAATATCGTGTAACGTATTTCCATCGAACCGAGGAGTTTAGACCAATTTCAGTGATTATCGGATTAGTATGTTGACAACGCGTCACCCGCAGACGCGTTCATTACGTCGGTTCCTAGACCATAATGTGCTCCTCATAATAACTCAATTAATACCCCGTCGTCATAACGAAACGAACAAGGGACGATCCGACTACGGTCGGCCAATTCGAGCACGGCCGAGTCGATGCGGTTATGTCACCGTGTACAAACACCGCGGTTCGTTCTCCAGTCGGTGAGATAAAACCCCGTGCCGTTCTCGTGTGTCTGCGAACGCTCCACAAATATTGGGGCCGTCGATGCTAATACGATAGTGATGTAACGAGACGACGGAACGTCTGTCGGCTCTCTGTCTGTACGCTATCCGTTCGAGTGAGGAGAATGTCTACCCGCTTTAAGAGTGAAGTAATAAAATTATCGTAAATAAATTTACGCATGTTTCAAAGGTCTACAGGAGCCATTATCGATTCGATCTACATGTAATTTACATGCAGATTACTCTCACGGCGGTGGCAACCTGGCGATAGCGACACCGAGAATAATTCCCGCTCGGTAAATAGAAAACGACTCGTGATAGATCACCCGTGCGTCGCTCGTCCCTCGCGCCGGCCGGGGGCACCCGCCATATATCTCCATCGGACGCCGGCGGGTATCTCCGAGGACCGAACCGGTGACGTTCGTCGCCCGTTTATTTTATTTGTATTCCTACATATCCGCGCTAGTCGCTCGCAACAAAGGGAGCCCTACATTCTCCTTTTCCATGAATGTTTTAGATGGCACGCCCAGATGTGCCATTCGTATACATATACGCTTCTTCGTTGAGACGTCACGAGAAAGTTTAATACGCATACCATCACCATGTAAATTATTTTAAAAATATGCATATGTATATTTCATTTTAAAAATAAATTTTGTTATTCACTCATATTTGATTCGCCGTCTACTATGTTTTCTGCTTGGCCCGAGAGTAACGGAAAATGCCATTAACGTTAATTCCGCCTTTTATACCGCTCCTGTGTCACGGTGTAATAGAGGATAATATGACCAGCGGAGGAACGATCAAAAAAGGGTTGACGAAAATATATGAATAGTATTATGGTTAAAAAGTCCATTATTTATGTCCATAAATATATCAAGTTCAATCCACGTTAATGACGAATATTATTATTCGAAGGCGGTGAAATTATTTTTATTAGACACAGTCGATGACGCAGATATATGATAGAAATATTCCTATCTTTGTTTAATCTTGATTAATTAGATGACATAAGCTGCTTTGCGTTGTAATAAACTTTTTATCGCATCGAATATTATCAGAGATGCGATTGTGGGTTAAAGATGGTAACTTATATCTTTCGGTATCTGCCGTATCAGATACAGGATAAAAAATGTCATATGTAATGGAGGATTTCTGTCCAAGACTGTTTTATGCAACATACATGCGAATGAACTTTTTCAATAACTCTTTATTGAAAAAACTATAACTTTACATACTGTACTGTAATACGGACAGAAATTCAGAGCAGAATGTCTTTTCGATGCAAAATAGGGCCGAAGCCGTCACTCGTAAATCGGTACTCTCTCGGTACACGTGCACTCGCTTGCTTCGTCAATTTAAATTTTAAATAGCCAAGGAAATAGCTAAACTCGCTCGCCACCTAAACATCAAAGGACAACAGAGTTAGCACTGCCGCCTCGATGATTCAGTTTATTGGCTAACGGGAATAACTCTAAACTGCGACGCAGTTAAAGTCGATAGTTGGAGTGTACGAGATGGGAAGTGAGGAGTTGGTGGAGAATTCGAGATGTGCATCATCGGCGCTTGGAGTGGTGCCAGGGCATCGTCGGTTGTCGCGAATAGTGCGCCCGCGCCGCCGCCGGGTCGACGACACCGGACGCTTCGCTGATATGGAACCGAGGGTTGGAAGCACTGTCTACTAGATGATAATATTCACGTAGTTCATTGAATTTAATCGATAACAGAGACCGCTCCTACATTAACGGAATTCTCAGCGACACCCATGATCGGAAGTCCTGTAATTACATTAACGTTGCTTTAATAAAATCAACACAGCAAAAGTAACATTATCTTGACCATAAATATCATTTCCATCAATCTAAATCTTGCTCGCGTGTCTGCAATCGAGTATTCGAACGATCTTAGCAACCGGTACATGATTTAATGAGCGAATGCACGGCCATAACTTTCATTCTGAAACCGATACTTAAACGGCCGCACCTATCTCCCGAGATCGATATGTTAACGAGAAAAGCTTTCAACGGCTCTCTCGATAGCGAAATAAACCTGTTTTCTCGAGTATTCCTCAACGTACCTACTGTACATTTTAATTCGTTAAACACGCAAAATTGCAGCCAATCTTCATCAAGAATAATAGAATAAAACAGATGCCACCGCGTTCGGGGCCAAGATTTCGGCAGCGGAAATAATCGTCCATTAATCTATTGCATTGACGTCACCGTCCTTCCACTCGTCATCGTGACGTAGTATCCCATAGAGCGGTATTAATAAACCGGTGAATTCGGACGATGTCGTACACGGGGACGGACGTGCGCTGGCACATTGGCCATCGTATTGAATATACCGGTTATGACGACTTCCGTGACGTGAAACGGGAACGAGAATAGAATCCTTCTCGACATTGATCCGGAAGATGCGCGTACCTCCGCGGCTGCGATCGAACGTTACCGTCATGGAAACTGAAGTTCAATGTCGTGACCTCGATCCGTTTTATTTCGCTGTCGATAGACGCAGCTTTCGCCGAAACGTTTTTGACATATACATAGTTATCATATTGCGAACGTGTAAAACCAATTCTAACCAAAACAATAACCGAATCGAAAACGTTTCAAGGAATCCTAAATTGATGTGCAATATATTACAGTTACTATAAATTTCCTGTAAGCCGCGAAGTGTCGATGGACAGTATTGGTCGATCCGTTTACTACATTCGATATATGTATATAGCATGTATTATTTTAGACTGCCGTTACACAATCGTCGTTTTGATTATGTTCTCGATGTTGTCCAATTTGGCCGGAGCGTAATTTATAATCGGTCCGACGTCGCCGAGTCAGTCCAAGAATCGCACGGTCGACTGTCACAATGCCAAGGCGATAAGGGCCAGTCGGCGCCTATTAAACACCTCCACGCGCAATCACCGTCCATTGTTTGTGGTTTATTTTCGCTCTAGACGCGATGTTTGCGACACGTGCCATCGTTGCGTCGTCGCCTCGCACGACCGCCGATGAGTCGGACGGACCTCGACCTTTTTAATACAATTATAGCACGATATTCGACTACGTTACTAGTTATTTTGCCAAATTGGACTTAAAATCTGACGAATAGAAATCAAATATCTCCGATGTTTAAGACGAAAAAGGTGCCGTTTCAAACGAGAATCATTTCGACTTCTATATAAGTATAAAAGATATTATGTAATGGTTTTTTTAAATTTTTCACCTATTCGTTGGACGAGATGGTCAAAAATAATACAGGGATATCGAGTCCCATAGGACGCTGCCATTAGGCCTCTGCCCTATTAGTATGCGTATCGTTCGATCGACCTGTCGTCGTCTCCGGATGTTTCCGCTGAGATAAGTGCGAAAAGCGTCGAGTGTTCGCTATTTCGCTATATAGTTCTAATTTCGTTCTCGGCGTCATTACTATGCTGTCATTGTTTACCTATATCAATTTCATGATTTTCGTGAATCGACTATTAGTGGCAAAACACATATAAAACGTTTAAAAATAACAACCGGACGCCCTCATTAGTGTACACTGTATATTATTTATTACACTAAACAATTTTATTTTTGTGGCATTTTTCTTACAGCTTATTACAAAGTTTAGTACTATTTATTGTCAATGGATTTCCGTAAGAAACGTCTAATACCTACTATCAAGTTTCCAAAACTCGAATACCACATTCACGTCTTCAAATACTGTGTTGTTTTTCCGTTGGCATAGAATTATTTGAACATGTTAATGAGAATACTTAAATTTTACATTAAAGATATTTTAAAACAAAAGAACTATATCTTTTACTGCAATGTTCACTTTTGTCCTACATCGTTATCATGTACGTACATACTCATCAGCTAGACCTCAGATTCTCTTTCGGTAGACCCTAAAATGGCGCCTACTGAACACGTCGGAATAGAAAGTCTATAGTGATATGGACGATTCTCGGTTTTCATGTTCATTCCGATGATGTTATGACTTACTAATATCTTTCAAGACTCACTAGTATTTCTATGGCACACGTTTCAAAGAAAAGACTATTAATTGCTCTTGAATCTTAACAGATTGATTCGTCGATACGTAACCTTTTTCTAGAATGTTCTCGATATTAACACTTCCTTCATTAGCTTTTGTTGAATTTTACGAAGCTACAATGCCGCATATGTCCTACTTTCGAAATTAAAAACGGCCATACCGCGTCGGTCATATTACGAGCTAGGTCATATATCTAGAATAATAAAGTGCTGTATTGTATCTTTTTCTTTTTTTCTCGGGCAATCATTCCGCGACGAAATTATTCCTACTGTTGATTTGATTAGCGATGTTTGTATATTGAATCGGGTTTCTTGTTTGACACGTAATATTGATGATAGGAAGAAAAAAAATACATTTATTTATTTACCAAAACATGATACAAAAATAAGAAAAATTGCACAAGCCAAATTATAAAAATGGTAAATAAAAAAAATAAACTAATAATTGCAATATAAATAACAGCTGTAATTAAAATTATTTGAAAGGTTCAATAAACATAAAAAGAAATAAATAAAGGTGACGCAAGGGCAAGTTTCGTGCTGCGCATTGTTATTCTGAATATTTTTTATGACTATGTACTTGCTTTTACAGTTATATAAACGAGTCTCAGGTGTTCAGCCGAAGAGCTCGTGGACTGGCCCTCGATATAGGGAAATATTAAATGACAATAGGCTGTAGTAATTAATCGTGGATTTATTCGATGGTACAGTAATAGCATTTTTCAGTCGCGCCTACGTGGTGATTCCGCGATGGAATCAATTTCATTAGCGGCCGATCGTATTATTGTGGTGGTCTAATGGTGATCGCCTAGAATAGTGGTTAGAAACGCACGATATTATAACTGACCCTGAATCTAATGTTCATACTTGCTATCGCAACTTTTTATTTGCATTGATCGAGTTAATTGAAAATGAGCTGATGCGGGAGAGAGATTATGGTGCCGAATCAGTCTTCGCTTTTCTAAATCCAGCGTAAACCGAGCGAATTAGCCTCGTCTAGGAGCAGCCTATTTGCAACAGTGGAGTTCTATAAGTTTACGCTTGGATGAAAACATTTATAGAGTTTAAGCCTTTCTGTTTTCTCACTTAATATAATATATAAAAGACCTTTAAATCATAGCAAGTTTAGCAATTTTACAAAGACCTGCGCCGCTCACCTAGAAATATAAAAGAACTGCCAGCGTAAAAAATGTAATTTATGACGCCGGGTGTTTTCAGAAGGGTTTTGTGTAACAATCATGGGATGGCTTAGATATTTTATGTAACAAAAACCGCAATGCCGTTCACGAGAGAACGAGAAATCTACTTACACGCGAGAACTAATAGGGAGCGGCGGCACATCGTTGTGGGAAAGAATAAGAATCGTTCGAAACGAGTTAACAATAGTTATGTACTTCGTGTCATACAGCATAGCTACGGGCGGAACTCGTAAGCGTGAAGTGACCCCGGCGCGTGCCTGATAACGCTGAGAGAATCGCGACGCGGAATATATCTGCCCTTAATGTGGCAACGCCGGCTCGTTTCCAAACACCGCTCGAGATTGTAACATTATTGCTAAATATTACCTAGACTACACGTTACACTATTATAAATATGGTAATGTCCAATAGACATGTAGAATTTGAAGTTGTAAACGTCCCTCTTTCATTTTTAAAGCGGTATGTACACATAAATATAAATATCCTCCAATTATATCGCAAGTATATAACTTTACGGTATTCGTTAAATGAAACCGCATATAAAACAAACTCTCAAAGAAGGGAGAGTGTATTTGGGTAATTGCCGCTAATGTTTCCATTTCGATAAAGGCGCATCGTAATCAATGCGATTCTGGAATATTCTTATACAATGCAAATATGTACTTCGAATAATATAAGAGCATCTCGTTACGAAATATAATATTACCGTTATGTGTTCTCTGAGAATACGTAGATCGATATCGTCATAACGCGTCAGAGGAAGCTGGCGGCAGATGTTCGGCGTCGAGTTACAGTGTGTGCTAATGGAAGTCTTTTGACGGTTGTTACTTAAGATGGAAACGATGTACGAGTACATCGTTCTGTCTTCGCCTTCATTCGCCTCTGCAATTGGCTAAATATTTCAGTTGCATCATTAAATTTGGTTATTTCTTAATCGTCGTTAGAGGAAGTATAGACTTCGCACATACGTAGTTGGACATGGGCCCGCAGTGGATCGATATAGGCTGGTTTGTAATGTTGACATTAAAGTACAAAATGCAACCATAATTTTATTCATACGTCTAATATGATAATGGATTATCATTAGTGAAGTATGCGCAGACGGTATCGTGGCTCATTAATTGCGCCGTTCCAACGGACGTGCAGATCGCCGTAAAAGGGCGATTGCTCCTCTAATAACTCTGATGACTATTTTTAGTTTACTCTAGTGTCTTTGTCATTAAGGACCCACGCTCACTGAATCAAATTTTTGTTAAAATAGGAAAAGAGTAAACTATCGTCCGGACGGTCCTAGATCGCGACTTGCATTGCAACACTAACTGGACAGAATCGAAAAGAAATATGATTACTAAGGTACACGTTGCGGCATCAAAAATGTTCACGGAACGGTATATCACGAGATCTATAGCCTTAATGAGTCTTTTTTTTTACAAATATTGAAAACGAACTTAGTTACCTCTAGAAACTTCTAAGGCCGTAGCGTGACCTCGTCGCAAAAATCAAAACAATGAAGACCGGGAAGTATCGTTCAAAAGTATAAATAGACCATATATCCTGTTATGATGCGAGGGACCGATAATACGATGCGGGGACTCAATTGAATGATCGGTCCCGAAGGAAGACGTGTAATTTGGTCCGTTGACCGGCGACACACGACAATAACACGTCGGAGGCCGCCGAGCATTGTGTGTTAATTCAAAACCATATAGGAGAACGGATTTGAATAATGGACGCGATTGCTCAGCGAATGGCTCGGTGGCGCCGATGCATCGCGAACTACGTTTCATTGAGCGACTTCGACAGCTTTCTGAAAACTCAGTCATTTTTATACTTTTTCTTGAGGTCTTTCTTGCTTCTATTAAGGTGGTAGGCGATAGATGATCGCTTACTAAATTTCCCCTGACCGTTGAACAAATCGGAAAGCGAACACCGAAACGCGTCCAGTTTCGAAGGGAGCTTGAGGCCCGGCATCGGGACTGACATTAGTGAACGGTCGGTGCCGTTACGCCGTGAGCGCCAAATGTAGCCGATCGTTAAATCGTTACGAGTTTAAAAAGATTTAAAAGATTCAAAGATTTAAAAAATTCATCAAGCAAGTCCTCTGTAGTAAAGCTTATTATGAAACCAAGGACTATTTAAACGATAAAAAGGCATGGGATTGAATAAAACGTTTCACCAGGCTGTCTCTACTCATACCATGTAATAGTCATAAAATTGAGTTTGTAAGCAGATGACAGCGGGCTGATTTTGACACACACGATAGCTGTCACGTGTGTTCTTTATCG
>DWEM01003791.1:0-10316 GCA_018245935.1 Agara belti belti | reverse complement strand
CTGTCTGTGACGTCATCACGGCCAAACCGCTGAACCGATTGTGATGAAATTTCATATAGAGATACTTGAGGGTCTTAGGATGAACATTGGCTACCATTTTCTTTTTAGTTTTTCATTGTTTTCTCGAAGTTTTCATACGGATCCTTAACTTTTTGAAAATATTCTATCGCCTATGTTCATCAAGGACAATGTAGGATTCTAACGGTTTTAGAACCTATTGAAAGCAAACAATCAAATCTTCCCTCTTTATAATATTAGTTTATACTTATAAAACAATAAACGTTGTATACAATGAAACAAAATATTTGTAGATCATTTTGCCCACAAGTGTTATCTGGTATAAAAGACACCTATATAGATATCTTAATACAAGCTTTGGCCATTAGTTATAGAAAAAATAAATATAATTCAATAAAAGAAATAATTAGTGGCACGATAAACGAAAACGGCATCCTAATATTTTAGAAGTTGCTTGAAAGATAACAATGTGACATAAGTCTTTTGTTCTTCTCGTTCCAGCGTATTCCGGCTGCACCACGGACCCCGTGTGCGCTGCCAACACCGTCCAGGGCTACATGAGAAGGTTCGGACAGGTGAGTCCAGAACATTTACACAACAATATAGAATGAATTAGTTTCCTACATCGCTAACTACGAGTATTTGTTAGCAATAGTCACTGACAGCGCTGATAGTCGACTGGTTAGAGAAGCTGATTGCTGAGCAGGTTGTGGTTTCGATTCCCATCCAGGATAAATATTTGTGTCAAAAGTATGAACATTTGTTCAGTTTGATAATTGTCTAAAAGAGTATATATTTAGTAAACAGGCTTATTTGGCGTCTATTGCCAGCTTTTGCTTGTCCCAAGATATTAATACTATTATTGATGTAAATTATATGTATAAATTCCAATTACACTTCAAAAGGAAGAAATGACGCAAATCATCAAAAACATTCATTTTTAAATGACTATGGATCCATTTAATGCTTTACAATGTCCGGTTAAAATATAACAACAAAAAAAAACTATTCGCGATACTTTTCATAAGTCTTATCACTGTAATTTTTTATTTTGAAACTGTAAAAATAAATGTATTTGTTTGTTTACGCATCTTAATATATTTCGTCGAATATCCGTACACTGATATTTATTCTATCGATTCCATGTTGTCATCCAAATCCGTGAACGAGCGTGTAGGCGTGCCGGTGTGTAATAAATAGCTAGTATTGTGGCATTGCCATTGAGATTTGCATACGGTCGCGGCGTGACATCATCGGCTTAATGCCAAAAGTCACATCGTGGAAACAATAGCGATCAAACTTACGAGTATTACCTACATTCGTCGAACCTACGAACGCTGCTTACTTGGTAGCCGACGTCCACAAAAGAGATTAGTCATCGTCGACTGGCCTCGTGGCCGAGCGGTTAGAGACCCTGACAGCAAAAGCGGAGGTCGTGGGTTCGATTCCCACTCGGAACAAACATTTGTCTGATGCACATTTGACTGTTCTGTGTCTGGGTCCAATAAAAAATATCTATATGAGCATTATATCGTATGTATATAGGAAAAGTCAATTTCCCTAAGAAAAAACCTTATTTAAAAATTAGACCTTACCACTAATAAAGAAAGTCTAATATGTTTATTACTGCAATTGTCTTATTGTGAAACAAATTTTAATATATTCACCCATGAAGTCAAACAAACGTCATACGAAAATATCGCGCGACCGGTATTTGAATTGCCATTAGCGGAATCTTTAAACAGTGACAAATCAACTAGTTTTGGGCATTCATATGTTAATTGTTATTAGCGACTTGTTTGATAATAATACGCGGATTTTCCGGCGTTCTTTTAAAAATGAAACAAAACAAAATCAAACTAAGTAATAACTATACGCATCTATCCTTTTCACTTATGTCGGCAAAGTATGCAATGAGCGTGGTTATTGCAAGTCTCGTTATGGAAACTACCATCTACAATTTGTACATATAATCAATATTTGTAATATTTTCAATTCTAGAATTTTCTTTATTGAGTTTTTCTCTTGGCGTTTCGCAAATCGGTTGCGATGGTTCAAACACCTAAACCATCAATTATTGCTTCCAGGACTGCAACGGAGACGGAACCGTGAACTGCTATGACTATATGGCGATCCACAAGAAGGGAGGTTACGGGTGCGCCAACGAGCTCCCATTCCAGTACGTCACCGTTTTCAACCAGTGCGTGGCCGCCGTGGCAGCCCAGCAAGGCAACTACCAAGGATAGATCCGACACTCCAATGTTTGTCGGATGAAGTTCAAGCGACAAATAGAATTACATTAGCTCAGAGATAAATTCGATATTAATACTAGGTTACGTGAATAGAATAAATTTTCATTTTTACATACGTCGTTTTCTTATGAATATCCCAATGTTTTTTTAAACAGTTTTTTTTTAATAGAACTTTTTTTTAATAGAAATGTGGGGTGTACTACACTCCTCTGCCTATCCCTTCGGGCAATACAGGCGTGATGTTACGAAAAACCTTTTGTATGAAACGAATACGTCACTGGCGTGATTATTTAAATTTAAATTCCCTTTGGAGGCAGAATTTCCTAAAATGTGTTTTTAGTTCACCTTGACGTATCACTACTATTATTATTATACATATAAACCTTCCTCTTGAATCACTCTATCTATTAAATAAACCGCATCAGAATCCGTTGGGTAGTTTTAAAGATCTAAGCATACATAGAGACAGACAGCGGAAAGCGACTTTGTTTTATACGATGTAGTGATTATGTGTGTATGTAGGTAATATGTGTATTACAAACTGAAATAAATACTTATGTTATCATCATATTACTGGAAAGAGTATAATGCTTAGAAATAAAAAACAAATATTGTAACTTAATGTTATTTATTATAATAAAATATATACTAGGTACGCAATAGCTTACGTCAATCTTCGTATACAAATTTTAATCGTAATTGTGCAAGTGATTTAGGAATAAATACTGCAATTCAATGATTTTTACAGTGATTGATATTACCTAATTGTTATGTTTGATTCATTGTTTTCCTTGATACTAAGCATTGAAACACTTTTTGGTGTTTTTTGTAAGCAAAAGACGAGAATTATGGTTCAAACGACGTCATATGGGACAGCGTTAAAGTTTGTTATGAACATAATTAAATACGTTTAAATTACGCTAATTATTGAGCATATTTTTTTATTATCTACAAAAACAACAGACAAAATAATTCTGATTTTTCCTGCCATCAATATATCAACTACATTATCAGTCACACAAGTGTCAATCTTCCTTATCTTACTTATAGTTAACTACATTTATCAGTACATCTAAAATAAACCGATTTCAAACTCATTTTGAACTTTATTATTTTTAACTCAATTTGTTGTTAATTCAATGATATTGTTGTTGTAAAGCTATGATAACTTAATTTTCCTTCAAATTTTTATAGCGTTACCTTATATTACTAACACAATCTTTAAAAAACGTCACTGAAGCCAATAAGGCTCATGCGAAAGTAACGAGCGGCGCGGGCGCATCCCACTGTTCGTTATCCGCTTCCTCGTCTGACTCGTCAGGGAACTGCACCTGAAAATTAATAAACAGATTATATTCCAGGAGTAGGAGGCGAAATTTTAGTCGATTACTGTTTTTTTTCTCATTAAAATATCTTTTTATATTCAATTGATAATTACCCACGGCGTAACTAGACGTTTACCTCCTGACTGTAAGGAGCTGCTTGCATTTGCTTGCCATGCCTAAAAATGATTAAAATCTTTAGTAGTTATAAAAATTATTGGTGAAAAAAATACCGTACAGTTTAAGAATATCCTACAAGATTCACAACCTATACTCGTAAAAGCATTTTTGATATTGACCACATACAGTCAGTAAAAATGGGTGGCTTACGTTACATTTTAACTCTTATAAAAAAAAAAAAATTATAAGAAAAACATGCCAAACGATTCTCCAAAAACAGATTGAGATGAAAAAATCACTTGCTTAAAAAGCTTTGTTAAATATTATTGACAGAATTGTCTGTTAACTCATTGACATTGTAATAATAAAAAAATAGTTTTAACGTGCATTTTTTTCACTTTTCACACCTGATATGCGTCATTGAAGGCGTGCGCGAGAGCCAGCGCCAAGGCCCTTGCCTGTTTTCGTCTCGCACATACAAATACATGAACCGTATGGGACTCGTTGGCGCCGGCGCCCTTGCCCTCCACCACTGCGAACACCCTGGCGTTCGCTGCGTCGGCAGAACAGTAAGAAATTCTGAAAATGTCCAAAACGACTACACCACAACCCATAGCGTTATCCAAAATCCCTTTATTATCTGATGATACGTTACAATGTTTTTTCATATTGCAAAAGCTTCTTAATTTTTAACCGACGATAAAACGAGGTTCGCAAGTCGGGTCTATGTATATAAAAATGTATATTTTTTATGCTTGACCACGCATAGCTTTTTAACAGAGTAGACAGATTTTGATAATTCCTTTTTTATCGGAATGGGTATACTTAGAAGTTGGTTCCATAACAATTTAAAAAAAATCTTACTGTAAGCATGGGAAAATAGGGGTTATTTTTGCTTTTAAGTATTTTCGGTGGTTTAATTTTTATGTTAAAAAGCCTTGTTTAAATGGTAAGATTTAAAATGACAACTTTTATTAATGTAATTTACAAAATTTTTTAAAATTTTTAATTTTTTTGTTAAATAGGCAATTTTTTTTTTTTTGTTAAAAAGTCTTGTTTAAATGGTAAGTGGTGAAATTCAATATCGTTTCATCCTTTTCATGAGTGCATGAAGTGATTTATAGACTTCGAATAACCTAATTATAGTCAGTGTAAATATGCCTCCGATATTACTGCAGCGGTGAATGGTCTCGTTGTTTAATTAAAGGAACATCACATCAATCTCGCTCAAGAAATAATAATTTAATGTTGATATAAATATCAAAGGAACGTGTGATAATTTAACGAGCGACGAGAAAACTCAGTCACTGGACCTTTAATCGGTCCGTATTTATAACACAAGTACATTGTCTGGTTAATGTAGGAAATAATTTACTTGTCTATATAGATTAATTAGCTGCACAAGACGAAATAAATCGTATCGCCGACTCGCAATAATCGAGTACGTTTAACGATCTAATTGACATTAAATACGCAAAACACGAACTAATTATATAAAACACTTCAAACGAACACCGCCTGGCCTTTGGACTAAATGTAGATAAGAAATTAAGAAATAAAATTCGCGTTATTTACATACCTTTTATACCGATAATATTTATCTTATTTATTACACATAACACGCAATAGAAATTTTACAACTTAAGGTTACTTAAAACTATTCTGATACTAATTTAATGCGTTATTTGTTACCTGTAAATAGAAACACTTAAGACGTTTTCCTGCGAATCTGCGTCGGTCACAATAATTCCCTTTGGACTGATGTCGATATTGACTTTTTGCAACTTCTTGTTCATCGCTGCAATTGAACCATTAATATAATATTAATATATTTTTATTTATGTTAGCCCTATAAAGTAATTAAAAGAAAGTACTGCCCGTGGTTTTTTTTGTTTAGAAAATAACAATAAGTCGAAATTCGGTGGGTGTTAACGCAGCTTGATTTTAAAAATATTGGAGTACAAACATTTTTTTAAATGTGGTTTTAGCAAAAAATTATCAATAGATCTGGTAGTACTGCTTAAAGTAATACATAATACAATTGAAATGATTAAAAGCCAGTGGTTTCTGACGTTTATCGTGATATGCCAATGTACTACGGGTGACATTGACGAAATGGAAATATGAATAGTTACATTTAGCAGCTTGCAGCGCAGATCGCACAGCAAGAGCTGTGGCGGGAGCGGAGGCGGCCCGCTCTACGGGCGCCATGCCCGCATACCGCGCGTCGCACTGTCCTCGCCCGTCCCGCGCGTCCCGCCCCTCGCGGGCCTCTCGCCACCAGTCTCCCTCGCACTCGGCCAAAGCCCACTCTTCACAGAGTTCTGGAAATGAACAAACATTTTATAATACGCAAGCATTACACTTATCTGATGTCATAAATACAAAAAAAATCAGATGAAAAATAGTGTTGAATCTTTAAAATACTCAATTAGCACCATGTTATACAGCAGCAGCAGCAGCAGCAGTTAGCAGACGGCCTCCTGATAGTAAGTGGTTACCGTCGCCTATAGACCGGCAGCACCAGAGCTACCAGTGCGTTGCCTGCCTTAAATCGTACGATAAATGTGAAATAAAAAATTAATTAAATCGACAACTCTCCAATGATAAACTACATGTCCGGTCAATATGTATCATATTGTTATCTGTAAAAATTCAGTGAAATGTCTGCTTAATAATAAATAAGGAAAATAAAGAATAATCTTCTAGGATTCAGAAAGAATATTATGGATCTCATGATGCATTAACGCTGAGAGGTCAAGAGGTCCTATAGATTAGCCTGATTAGCTACGGTCCAACTAAAGCAATAACCGATTAGGAATATTACCGAGGTTTCCTAGGAGACAAAGTCCTAAGACTTTAATATTGTTTATACACAATAATTATACGATTCGAATCCTAGGAATTATGAATCATTGCATTAAGAAGATATACCTACATTTACACGCGTATCCACTATCAATTTCCTTTTTGTTATAATAAGATATTTTAATATACAAATAAGCATATACAAATATATTACGTAAAATACACCACTGGTAATTTTTTTCTTGCTTTCTTATTACCTACCGCTTTTATATTTCTCTACACATCCTTGAGATCGGCTGTGAGAAAATGCTATTTTTGCCTTAACCCCCGTCTTTTGTAACACATTGAAAAAAAAAGACTTCCATAAAACTTAAGCAAATCAATAAGATCGACACAACTAAGAATAGAAGGAAAAACGTGTATCCAACAGGAGTAGAATTTAATTTCAATAAGAAACAATGACTATTACTTTCACATTACTCATATTGGCAGAGGCTAAGAATTTGCGACTTGGAACTAATTTGTCCTTATATGCTTCTTCCTTTCCCCGTTTTAGTATTTATTTAATATATCATTAAATTACACACACACGACACACACACATACAATCAAACACACGGACACATGTAAATAATTTTACGTTTCAGTTGTCAATTGTTGATCCTACAAAATATAATAAGTAAATGTAAAACTGAGAACGAAATCGAACGGAATGTAAGAAACTAACGGAATCTTCTACTACAATTAGGACTGGCCACTAAACTAAACCGTTATTTTATGAATGAAAAATAAAAAAAATATATTATTATTTACACAGGCGTATCATTGAAGCGCGGAAGTTAAAGCTCGCGTGACACCGGTTCAAGAGTAAAGTTAAAGAGATAAGCGACATAAAAAACAGCCGCGCAGTAAACAAAGCCATTTAATAATTGTATTTATTTTCATGAAAAAGATACTCATTTGGAATTCACGTGAAAATATTTGACGATGAAAGAATAACAGAATGGATATATAATGCGAGTGATAATGGAAGTAGGTGGCGAGGGAAACCCAACACTTTCTTACGGTCGATGAAATAGGTAAAATACTGGCTGATGGGAATTCTAGTCTCCGAAACCAGCGTGTATGTATGAAGAGAGTGATGAATGTAGACGAAGCACGTCAGGTTTGTAAATATAGAGATATTTGGCACTCGGTGTGCACTGCCTACCTCGTTAGGAATATGGCGTGATGTTACATAATAACAATATTAATATAACTCATATTTTCTAATGATAAGCTAACACAAGACAAGATAGTTAATTTGATTTCTACATAGATGTTCATATTCACGATTACATTTAATGAACTAGTAACACAAGTTATGAGTTTCAAACTAGTGTTTTTGCAAACAGTAGAAAAATGATTTCTACGGAAGTGCATTACCTTGTCGTTTTCTCCGGCGCCCGCACTTAGAAAGATATGACAATTAAACAGCCGACTTCTCCAACTATCATTCTGTGACATATATTAAAAAATTGTCGACTGGGTCGTTGGGTACAGTGGTTATTGAAGCGCTGAGACGACTGTAGATTCGATTCCCACTTAGGACAAATATTTTTAGAATTACATTCTCTGTATACAGGTGTTTAGAAATGCATCTTTGTAGTTTATCAGCTGTTTGGTTACTGTAACACAGGCTTTGCTTAATTAGGTATCAGATAGCTTAGAGGAATAAAAAAAATAAAGGAATACAGAAAAGATATAAAAACTGGAAAATATCTCCGTAGACATTGGCGGTAAGCCTCAGTGTAGCTCGCAATAAAAATATAAACCAATGTTGCTATAAATAAATTGTAAAAACAATATTGTACTTCATGCATACAAATAACAAGAGAATCCTTAACCCATAAATAACCTAGAAACTGAAAAATGTTTTTCCATTCACGATTAATGCAATATTCTTCTAGCATAAAAAAGTTTAATTTGCTGATTCATATTTTAGATGTTGCATGCGCTCACATAATGTGTATAATAACTCGTAATTCGGCGAGGGGGACTCGAGCTAGCTCATAATAATTTTCTCTCCGCTCCCCTGCAATTTTCTTAATACCTCGCCTCATTATAGGTTGTCGCAGCTTTTAATACATTAGACCACAGATATTTTCGTAAACGTCAGCTGATTAATGTAAATTACTGACCACAGATTATAACGACCGTACGAGATTGCTATTAAATTTTTCACGGAAACTGTGGTTTTTAAATATATGGTAGTGCTCTATTTTAAGAGGTAACCAAATTAACTAATGACAAATATAACTAAGACATTATTTCGAAAGATTTTGCTATTCACAAATCATTATAAAACCAGAAGGGGAGAATTATAAATAAGGTCCCATTACCTCAATTACCTACCACGACAGCGTAGCAATCTACGGCTGTATTAAATACAGATGCTATATATTATGGATATGCTGCTAGTAGATCTTTTTTTAAATAATAGAGCATGGTAAATACGTAGCTTATAACTTAAGTAATTAGTTACGTCTCAATCATCAGCTTGTAGACATTCGCAACATCAGAGCTTTTACTCGTAACCGTGTGTTGTCTGCCTTAGAAAGACACAGACGTTTAAATTTTAGTTATAATGGCATAAAACATAGGGGCCGAAATTGTTTAACAACAAATTGTTGTTTGATAACAAGTGCGATTAAAATACTGCGTAAAAGCAGCGCGGAGGCGTCCGCATAGACATCTGCACTTATCATTTACTGCTGTGTGCTATTGCTGCTGTATCGTCTTTATCTAGGCCAGACAGCCATCGATAGTGTAATTAGGCCAGGGGTCAGCTCATTAGGCGCAGTTTGACTGATACCGCTGGATCCTTGACAATCTAATTCGGATCTCAATTATAACTTGTAATCTGTTTTGAACTTTGTAAATTATTTGACTTCACGGCTAAATATATCTTCAATATAAATGGATATTTGTGTTAAGTTAAATGGAGCAGTACTAATTAACCTATAACAGTTGTATCGTAGGCTGCTATCTGCTAAAAATAGCTGGTACCTACGTCATGAAATTGATTGAAATACACCATATCAAAGCTAAACATCTAGGACTTGTACATGTTGAATGGTTATTGTTTGCATTATGTATGATTTTAAGTTTATGGTTACCAAATCTTCATCGTCATTATTATCACTCTTTGTTGCTCATGTTGGACCTGGTCTTCTTTCAAAATGAGGTTTATATCCTTGGTCTGCCTCTGATCAAACGCTACTTAGCAAACTTTAGACGCCTGAGAGAATATTATGTATTTCTCTTTTGAAATAAGAACGTTCGTAAGTGTTTGTAATTCATTACTAAGAAAACCGTTATTCTTGATTATTTTGTTAAAATTTTTTTTTTTTATTTCTATCAAACCATTATATACAATGATTAGTTCGGTATAATAAAAAGCAATGCCTGGAACCAATATTATAAAGTCGCTGCAATAAAAGTGCCAATGCTTATTTCGTAAAATCACATAATTTATGGCAATATTATAGGTACTGGGTAAAGAGCTACGCCAATGAAACTTTTTACAAGTTTTCCGTTTATTTATTTATGTATTTGAATTTCTTTATTGTACTATGTACATTTAAGGGTTCGCCCGTCTTTAGCACCTTTTTTGCTTATTGCATATGAATGCAGGCATAGCTCTCTCACTCAACTGTATGACGCAACATTTAATCTATACCAGAGTTTCCCAAACTTTTTTGTGTCGTAGACCCCTTGCCATGTTTTTCCGTGTTGGATAGACCCCCTACTTATA
>DWEM01003790.1:0-10316 GCA_018245935.1 Agara belti belti | reverse complement strand
GGAGTATGGCAACGAAAACTGTGACACGAGAATTTTATATATTAGATTACATTTGGAATCAGATAGCCGTGTATGGAATTGTCCCCAGACATTATTATTATTATTATATTATTATTACAGGTTGTCAAGGGTGAACATGGCAAGCGCATCCGTAAGATTCGCACTTCGGTGCATTTCCGCCGCCCCAAAACTTTTGAGCCACCAAGACAACCGAAATATCCTAGGAAATCACTACCTAAGAGGAACCGGTAAGTAAAGCATTCCCATATTTTTTTTTCTGACCCATTTATTGTTTTATTATTGGACACGAGTCTTCTCTCATGGTGAAAAGTTTTAAGGCCAGAGTGTATAATGATGGCAAGGGCACACTAGCAGACTCCACATATAACAGTAACATTATATATTCTATAACATATTCTAAGGTGTGCCGGTTTCCTTCCATTGTTTCTTTCTCCATTATAATGAGTGATGTTTAAATTGTAAGTTATGAAATAGATGTAAACAAAGAGGTGCTTGTCAAGATTTGAACCCAGAGCCCCAGAGTGGGAGTTTGAATTTCAAACCACTAAGCTATCACTGCTATCGTACATCATGGTTTAGACATGAAACAATCCTTATTTACAGTTTAAATCAAATTAAAACAGCTGATATATGTAATAATATTTACCGTTGTATATGTTTATATGAGTGTATACTTGAATGAGGCTTTTTGATACGTTGTTAAACATTGTATGTCCACTAAATTTATATGAAAGAAATGACCTAGGTATGGAGATAAGTTAAACAGAGAACTAACTTTTATTTAGATCCCGTTTCATCACACAAATTGCATTTTCTTTTTCCAGCATGGATGCTTACAATATCATAAAGTACCCATTAACATCCGAAGCGGCTATGAAAAAGATTGAGGACAACAACACTTTGGTGTTCATTGTTCACACCAGCTCCAACAAGCACCACATTAAGGCTGCCGTGAAGAAGCTTTATGACATCAATGTTGCAAAAGTGAACACCCTCATCAGGTACGTACAACTAAAAACGTACACCAATAATAGTATGATAATTCAAAAATACGTTAAAATGATGATATTCTGTGGGAATCTCATTGATTCATAATGATATAAGAAAATACACACCTCTGACATAATGGAATCTTTACAACTATTTTTGGTTCTTATATAGATAGCATTCTAATAACTGATATAAATTGTACTGTTTTAGACCTGATGGCAAGAAGAAGGCGTATGTGAGACTCGCAAGGGACTATGACGCATTAGATGTTGCAAACAAGATTGGCATCATATAAACATGTACATTATGTAAGAATACAATAATAAAAAAAACACGCCTTGCTTATTTCTATTCAAGCTTTTCCCAGCTTTGTTATTAGGTCTCCAATAATATAAGTATGTTAGAGGTATCGTCATTTATACATGTTTATGTCACAACAAATGGCAGCTGCCGGGCATTAACATCTGCAAAGGATCTCAAATAGGACAATGGGAATGTTAGTGTGAATGAATTTTATAAGTATTAAGGCGTGACAAGAATATTAGTTCCTTATTATTTAATTTTCAAAGGTTGGGGGCATTAGTAGGGCTAAATAACACTAGATAGCATGTTTACCTAGAAAGTGTAGTCATTCTCAGTTTTCAATAACTTAATGTTACATGACTGATAAATAACGTTTAAATGGTTGACTTTTAAATATCTACCTACTAAGCGTGTAACACTACCTTTTATTTTAGAAAAATAAATAGAAATGCTATGAGAACAATATAAAATAATACTGTTTATTGTGTATACCACTACAAAACAAAAAAAAAGGAATATAGAACAAGAACAAAAGTAGCATTCACAAAGGCGATCTTATGGCTCAAGTTTCTGCCAGGGAACAATTGTCAATTAGATATGTGGGTACCAATTGAAATTGATACTCGAGGTTAAATCTGTAGGTAGGAGGATATTTTTTGTTCTTGCCCTCATTATATTTCGCCAACGACAAAACGGTAAAAGGATAAATACATACTAGTTACGAAGTTTGGAAAAAATTAAAAAGGCACCAACTACCTGTTGGATAAGTTGAGACTTTAACCTGATGCCGTTGCAACGGCGTTTATTCAGTATGAGAAAACTTATAACTAGATTTTAAGTACCTCTATTGCAATTGTAAGGAACTGTAGAATTTTATTTAAATTGAAAATGAATTTTTATATCAGTAATCGAAACGAACGAGTTCACGCCCATTGTTTCCCAGTGGGAAATTCCCACCAATTTAATAACAACACTATTTGTAGTTATTTAAAACAAAAAGTAGTTGCAAGGATGTTGAATTACATCTGTCTCAAATATTTCTTTTACGTTTTGACCTAGCAAAAGGGGTTTATATAAAAATTCACAAGGATGAGATTTCTTTAGAAGTTTATACAGTTTAGTATTCTGTACAGTATAGTATTCTTATTATTTATGCATATTTACAGAAATTTAGATACATTTACAACACACTGCTGTTATTTTTAAGATTCCATAAGCTAAGCAGGAGAAATTGATAGAATATATCGTTACCAAATTACGTATTTAGATGTATACTTACTTGGGCGGCGCTAATATATAATAGACTAGGCAATTTTTCAACCCCCCTTACCCCATGGTGCGATGTCGTGAGATTAATCTCGACCTGTACCCGCTATGCGAGATCGATCAAAATTGAATTTATTAAGAAATAGAAAAATATTTGTTTATTTAGTTTTTCTCGAAATTTTACACTGTTACCCAAAAAAAAAGTTTCAGCAAGAATCGATTTATTATAACCGATAACACTTTCATTGATTCATTTCGTCACACGATGACCAGTGCACCCTAATGTTTAAATTATACTTGTCCGTCTCTAAATGGTTGCGATATTGCTATTGACCTAGCTTCTATAAGCAGATACATTAAGTGCGACCTCGAAACTCTTTTTAAACTGATATTATTATGATGTTAGTTTCATAATTTACGATCGGTTCGCCCCGACTTCCCATGAAATAATATATGTTTAAAAATCTATAAATCATCCTTATTATATTAAAAGCGTAAAGTAAAAAGACTCATATCGATATATTACATACAAACTTAAAATTAACACAATTTAAAAAATACTCTTCGAACTACTACAGGCATTGACGTAATACTCTCGTGCATGTGTAATTATAACATTTTACATTTCAGCGTGTAATGACATCTATCCGCTAGTTAAATGTATGATTTTTTTTTAAATGATTGGTGTACAGATTACAACACTGCTTGGAATAAAATCTTTTTGACAATGAAAATGTTATAAGAAATATATAAAAAATTTGAATGACAAATATTTAAATCGTGATTTAATTTTTTTAACAGCTCATGATGTTCGATTTGGAAAAAAATTGTCTAGTTTAACGTTTGATAACACTTATATTTTTTCAAAAATCGTATGCTTGTGTGTGTCTTTTTTTGTAATAAATTTCGTAATTATCGTGTGTGTAAGTTCGTCGAAATAAACTTTAATCCTCCGAGTTGCAGTGCTCGGTCGTATTAGTGCGCCGTAAATAAAACCTTTTTTATATACGGTGTAAACACAAAACTGAGTTTTGTGCTTAAAGAACGTTGTATTTTTATGGTTCTGTGTGTTTAAACCCTAACACCGGTCGCCCTCATACCAAGTGGTCTGATGACCTAAAGGAAACAACGGCATACTACTGGATTCCGATGGAACAGGACTGGATGAAGTGGCGGCGATTAGGGGAGGCCTCTGTGTGCGTGCACTTCTAAAGGCTGATGGATCAATGGATGGATAGAGGGAGGGTATGTTTAAATAAATTAATACATTTGTTAAAGAAATTAGGTACTCTTTTAATTATTTCCGAACCTTTTTTATTACTTCTCTGTTGGCGACGAGTCTCCTCTAATAGTAAGTGGGGTTTTAGGCCTTAGTCTACCACGCTGGCAAAGTGTGGTATAACGTATTATTATTATCGCGACGTCGTAAACCATGTAAACTGACTTGCGTTAAAGGGCGTTCCAAGGCGAGAAGTTTTTGAAATTTCCTGCTTAGCCAAGAGTGAATATTCTTGCGCATACAAATTAAATTATTGATTAAAATATAAATTGCTGTCAATTAAATTAAAGGAGGATACTCTTTGATGTTTTGGAAAACAAAGGAAAAATGTGGGTAGGAAGAAAAAAGGTTGACCTAGCGATTATATTGGTGAACGGCATCGCATGCGGACGAAAGTACAAGGAACGACGGACAAATGAATAGATAAAAAATGGTCTGTGTCTGTAAATCTGCAAAGAAGACATAACATAGTGTAAGCGTAAATAATATATGTGAGTATTGTTCATTTGTCCCTATATCCATAATATCCGTACGTCTACAGACGTACCTATATAATAACTACACATTCAGCTTTCTCCCGTGTGATAATATTTAGGTACAAAGTGTACAAACCATACCTTAGGCCTGTAATGCCTATTTAATTTGATTTACAGAATGGCTTATAACATTTTGGGGCTTTGTAGTTAATTCTCTTTTGTACCTACAACATCTAGATATAGATAGATAGTACCAATTTGCCTTAGCACCTAACGTGATAACCATCTGATAATTTGAAGATATTTTCAGCCGACTCAAAGTAGTTTTTAAAGTCCTTTGACATATCTAGATCAATTTTGCCCGGTTTCTAGAGATTTCACAAAAATAGCTATTCACCTAATCTGTTTTGAAGACCCAGTAAATCATTACCAAAGTAATGCCAGCACTGGTATATACATACATCGAGACAGCAGTGTGCCATTTTAAACTATTCACAAATAATATAAGATAAAGTATTATTATCACAAGCGGATATTTTATGTTTTACGTATATAGATTTTTTACTAAATCATGCTTACAAAGCAAAAAATGTGTGTAATTGTTTTATCAGTAAGCATGATTATCACTTTTGTGTTGCTATTGTCGTGTATGTTATGTATAATTCATTTGCAGAATAAATTTTTGTTCCTAAATTCAATCAAAAATACGTATTTTATTAATATAGGTTATGCAGTTGTACTAAAATTTCACCTTATTAAGAGATTCCATTATTTCATTAATAACTTTATTTTTTTATTTTTAATTCATTAAGGATAAGCAACAGGACATACGTTACAAAGCGGATATCACACATATAAAGTTAAAAATTGTATGTTTCCTTCATTATAAGGTCACCATGGCATGCATCGTGGCAGAGCTTATTTTCTAATTAATAAGTAAAAAGTAGTAATAATCCTAATTATATAAAAAAAATGCATAGTTGAACAAGTAAAACAAAAAATAAAAAAAAAAGGTAGAAATCTTATGAAATTTCTGAAGTGCGGTCACTTCTTAGTGGTTTGTTGAATTATATGAGACTATTGCAATATATTATTAAAATATTTTAATAGTTTGCTAGTACATAGCTTCGGCTTATTATTTTCAAGTTTTATAGATAATTAACTTTTTCTCGCGGCTTTGCTCGCGCAGAAATTGATTTACGAAAAACCATTTTTTTTAAACAAAAGCGGTAATCTACAATTTCAGTTCTTCAACTTCCAAACCGAAGAATTTTCATACAACCTTTCTATGGTGGGATTATTGGTAATAAACAATAACTGCCTCTATACGAACAAAGAATTTTGAATGTGTACTTACACTGGTTTTAAGAACGCTTCAACAGGTATAATAAATATAAAATATGTGAATAATATTTGCTTGTTATAAACTTGATAGTGATTACTCGGACACGCAACATTCGCGGGCCGATTGAATTGTCCCTCACCTTGAGCAGCTGACCTGTGTTGCGTCACTGCTTAATACATATGTACATATTAAACTATCGTTTTTTTTTAAATAAACTTTGGAGGTCTTTAGCTTTGCGTTTGCCTATTTCTTCGCTGAGTAGTCTCGGAATATCATATCAGATTCACTGTTACATTTTGTTTCTATCTTGCATTAATATCAGTTTAATTTGCACGGCATTGGAATATTTTAATTGCGTGATTTGTTGACTTGGATTTAATGACATAATTCTTTTATTACCTATGACCCCAGCTACAAAGGCATACATAGCATCGGTGGCATATTTTTACGACAAGTTGCCGCTATATTCTGGAGAGTTCTTGTTATTAAACTTATTTAAGGACCTTGCTTTGTAAGTAACTTAATCATGCATAAACTTGTAGTCCTTATTTTATATAAGCAACCGGAACTTTTGAAAATTGATTCGCTAAACTAAAAGTAGGTAGGTATCTTATTTACAAATATAAAGAGGTTATAATGTTTTGTATTTCCTGACGAATTTATCTTAACTGAAATGTTCTAAAGCCACATTTTATCAAACAGTTTATATTTTATTATGTAATTACGTAGTAATACATAACTTTCCGGCGGTACAGACGTACACAACACCCATTATTTGTTAGTTTTGGTTTAGTTTGGTTATGCTAACACATAGTAAAAATTCTGATCTCTAACGAATTTAAGTCATTAAAAAACTCATTATAATATTACTTTTAGAGAGTATAAAATAAGGCTGCTTTCTTTTGACCCCAGTTTCTAGAAAGCTTTGTGAGTGAGGTGATTTTTGACAGGTTTTTCTTTTGGTGCACAGCACGCCAGGTACATGTGATAGATAAGAACTTGTAAACCTTGGCCCCCAGAAACCAAGACGCGACCTGATAATCACCACACTATTTTGCACGCGATTGTGCGATTACAAATTCTAAAGTCCACGTATACACGCAGTTTGAAATAGACGATCAAACTCGATACATATGCAAATTCAATATAATTTATTCTCTGACATCGCCGAATATCGCTTCACAAATAATAATAGTGTTTTCTAATTTCAATGTAGAGTATCATCATATTATTATAGACCAACATGATATTATGTAATAGTTAGTACGTATTCATGACTATGAATTTTCGTTTAGTTATTACTACTAAGTACTTAGTGTTTGTGACAATGAATCTTCGTTTGTTTCGTAAATACGTAGTATTTGCGACTATGAATTGTCGTTTCGTTTCTAAGTAGGTACGTAGTATTTGTGACAATTTATTTTCGTTTGGAAATAGAAAAAGATGACATAGTAAATTATATAATTAGCGAATGGACTTTTGTACCTAATCTTAATTAATTTTAGACATGCAAGTCACTCGAAACACTTCGTGCTAAAAAGAATAACTTAAAATATATGTGCATCTCAAATTATATTGTGCTTTGGGGAAAAACGAGACGCTGCTGAAAATCTAGCAATTAATACATGATATAGGTAAATTGTCACACTATACAAAACAGTCTAACTTAAAATATCGAACGACCAAGTTCCGCATTTTATGCGAGGGGGAACAACATGACGATAAAGATCAAGAGCAGTGTCGCACTACGCAGTGCTCTTGTTACATATAAATAGAGGTAAATGCTCCCGTCGCACTTGCCATATAGGGTTACACACTGTATTTTTGAGTGTTGAAGTTTTCTATCCCTTGTTTGAATTCAAAATTAAAATACAAAAAGGTAAGTCCGTATATTTCTGTAGAAGACTTAACTTACTTGCATGTGTTCACAGCTAGCTAAGTACAGGAAACAAAGATTATTGTAACAGACTTATTTTACACAAATGAATCATCGTCATGTAAATGCGAAGATTATAGTAAAACAATTAAGGTTTTTTTTGTCATTTTTCTTAATCTTAACAGGCAGTGTCGAAACACACAAGCCACAATGTCTCGTTTGCATTGCTGGCCGCCTATGAATACTTGAATACGTAGCAGCGCTTTTTTATTTTTGTTTAACGGACCCACGAATACATGTATTTCGTATTTGACTAAAAAAACGACGAAAGGCAAGCTCTTTTCGTTTATTCTTTAATCTATACATATAAATAAATAAAATTGATGTGTCTGTTTGTAATATCAAAATAATAATTTTTAAATGAGTGGATGTGAAGGTACGGTACTTACTCGTACGGTACATATAACAAATTTCTGTCATAAATTTCTGTCTGTCTGCTTGTTTGGTCCGGGTAATCTCCGAAACGGCTGAACTGGTTTTGACAGAATTTACCCTGGCAGATAGTTGATGTTATGAGGAGTAACTTAGATTACTTTTATTGATAAATATATTATATTTCATAACCAACTAAAAACAATATTCTACGGGGTGAATCCACAGACGCAGCTAGTTCCAAATATAAATAATATATAATACTACCAGTGTCCCAGGGTTTTACCTGTTACTTAGTCATAAAATATAAATTATTTTAAAGAGGACTTGCTTAAAAAAATTATACAATATTTTTTTTATTTTTAACCATACATTTACATACCAATTTGAACATTACTAATGTTATAAATGACGACCATTCGGCAAATTGTTCTTTTCTGTTATACCTAATGGAGATCAATATCCAAAAGAGGCCGTTACAATAAACGTGTATTTTCAACTGTAGGCTAGTTTTTTACATTTCTTACTTCGAAAATATCGATTTTTCAAAAGAATTTTAGGGTAAAATATTTACAATGTGTATTCTGATAATATGTACAAGTAATGATTACTAATAATAAATCATTATTTACATATCACAATTACTAAGTAGAACAGTGATGATGTTGACTAAGCATGTCACTATTTTTTGTGTCGATAAGGCACTATGCATTACGCTTATTGTTAGCAAAAGCAAAGTGTAGTGTAGTTTAAATGACATTACCAGGCAAAAGCGGTCGACTTTGGATGTAGCCTTCTGTTTGGTTAAGTGTACCTAATTGAAGTGTAGCGGACTTGAACGCGGTCCGTTCGTATAGCTCACAAGCTCCCAACGCACATCACGTAGGCAGAAGCGACTCGGCTATGTTCGTGATGACTCGCCGACGTTAGTGTGATTCGCTTGGAAAACCGAGTTGATAACCCTCTATTGGTCTCTTTCACTCATATCTACGATACCGGATATCGAAACGGCGTTCATTCGACAGCATACAGTCAGATCCAACCAGCATCGTCTTTTGTAGTTTGTACTAGTAGAATTTAAGTAGTGTTGTTAGTTGGACGTGTTAAATCAAATGTGATATACGTTCCCGTGTAAAGTAATAAGCAACAACTGGTGACCTTGTGCATTCACGAGCGAGTGAATAAGTAACGTTAATTACGGACAATAGTTACTGCATTATGTCGGATCATGCTCAGGATATTTTGAAGGAGGCGGCAGCGACAGCCGCTGTCACTGGATCGCTATTCAGCACTTTTGACATTATCATGCTTATAATACTATTTAGTGCAGCTGTATGGTGGTTATATAGTTCCAGAAAGGATACTAAAAAAGATGATTCGCTGCTTGGTAAATACCCTATACAGTAAGTAGTGTTTTTGATTCGTAATATAACGTTGATGTAAATTGTATATATAAGAAAATCTTTTAAGTAATTCTGCATACCGCATTATAATTATTTTCCACGTGCAAACTAAATACATACATGCAAACCACCTTTGTGTCTAGATTGTTAATTAGGTACTTTTTGTATGAGAAAAAACTATTATTATTCAATATTGTTATTTCCTATTGCATTTTTGCAATATTCATGTTTATGGGTACTATGACAAATGTATTTCTAAAATATCCAAAATATTCATTATTTAAGACCACGTTATGTAAAACGTCAAAGAAATCTATCCAGAACATGTTTGAACATACTCTGTATATTATGTTGTACATATTATTTGTAGTAATTTCGAAAAGCTAATTAATATTAATAATGGAAACTTACTTATACACACAGAGATAGTCGTCCCCGATCTTTGAACCACATAATGTTCAAAAACACAATGTTAATTCAAGAACTACATGAACGCAATCAGAGCTGAAACAGTAATCTTATTTATTTTCGTTAATTCTTAAAACTATTTCTTAAGATGAATTGCCTGTACTTTACACTACTACTATGTAATAATAATACTTTAGCCTGTGTTTTAATTAGAGATAGTAATTTGACAGATTCAACTGTCACATACAAAATTAATGTTGCCTGATTTTTTTGTAGTTTTAGTAGACCTATAATTCCGGTGAATTAAATCAAAAATTTTAGTAATAGAAATTTTGTTAATTTCATAGTAATTAAATTTTAAATATGATTTAATACATGAATGTGTAATAAATACAATAATAATTGTTACTTGAGTAATAATAAAAAAAAAAACGGAACATCACGCATGTATTCCCCGAAGGGGTAGGCAGAGGAGTGTAGTACACCCCCACATTTCACCGGTTACGTTTAAGTCCCA
>DWEM01003789.1:0-10316 GCA_018245935.1 Agara belti belti | reverse complement strand
TAACGTCCCAATACGTTAGTGTAATTATACATACTTTTATTAGTTTCGGTTATTATAATTTTAATCTGAAGTACATTAATCTTAATCTTTAAGCCTTAATCTTAGTCTGTTAATTATGTAAATAAATAGCTAGTGATACAGTGGGTGACGTACAGCGTGCTGGAGGCGAGGTTGGTGTCCTCGTGCTTGAGCTGGCCGTCGAGCGCCAACCCCCACTTGTCCTTGTTGTTGGCCAGCAGCGGCGTCAGCGTGAACACCTTGCTCAGCGTGAACCCGGGGCCCACCGGACACCCCTCTCTGCAACGGGCACTCTCATTAGTCAAATGCAAATTGTTTACTTCATTTTAACGTATTTTTAGGTTCGGAAGTAAATTATATGAAACGATATAACATAATTAACACGACAATAACTAATAGATCACGATCCCGACAACTTATTATTGTCTCCGTGTGGAGCGCGGGCTAACAGATCAGTATGACAGGAGCTGTCATGTCAACGTCACTCGGCTGAGAAACGTCATTTTTGACATTTGGAAATGTTGCATATCTTATCGATTATCTTATACATACATACTGAATGAAGGTCGTACATGTTTTAGTCAACGTTCTTCAAGTCAGTCATTCAGTCGCTTTTTTCAACCGAATTTTTATCCCGATACTGGTGTTAGAATGAGATGGATAAAGGCATACCACGTTTATGGTGTAAGGGTTTCCTTGAATTTTTTTCCTTCAACATTTGGTACCCAGACCCCGGAGTGACGTACTGAAATCCACCAAACTATCACTGCTATTCGTAAATTCCATATTCAATCCGCACATCTCTCCCGTATCATATTACGAGCCACACCAACCAACCATGTATTGTGATTAAAGTCACATCAAATTTGCGTACAAAATGAATGAGACTAGTTAATTTAAATCGCTAAAGAAAAAAAACAGCATAACGAAATCAGATCTAATAATTACGACGGTGAAAATTCAATCAAAATAATGTTAGTTTAAAAACTGTGTTTTTTTGTATTCAATACATGTTTCTGTAAAGGACCATGCGCATAAACCACACGCAAACACTTACTTACAGGCTCTTTAGCGCTACTTTCTTACTGAATAATCCAATAAAGGGGAGTGTACATTGTTTCCACGTACTCAGCTCTCTGTGTCAGAAATATATTCGTACTACAGGCAACGGCTAAGTAAATGGAGCGTGCATACGACATCTATATTAACACGCAAATAGAAATCTTTTTGCCTCCGATGTCCATAAGCGACGGTGACTATTTACCATCAGGCGGTCCATTTACCCGTTTGCATTGACCAATGTGCCGAGTGCGAGTTCAACAAATACATTCGAATTACTTTACCATCGCGTAAATCGAGCAAACGCGAAACTCGGCGAGTACCGAACGTCAGTTGCAATCACATTTACGTATCGAATGTTAAATTTTGCATTTCGGAGTCGCTAAGCTCTTGAAACAACCAATCACGTGCGCTAACTCACTGACGAGTGTCAATTGATATTCGATGCTCGCGAACGAGCGCGTAACAAATTAGTTTCCCATTACTGGCGCTAGATGGCGCTGTTTCGACTTCATACAAATTGTATCTTGCGCTAATGCCATCGAGGCACACACAGGTTGAATATATTATTGCTGGATGTGAAGGGAAAAAATAAAATAGCGTGTACACTGACTCGCTCTCGGCCTCGGCGACGGTGCACTTGTACTGCGCGGTGGAGAACAGGCAGATGTCGGCGAACTGGCGCACGGACACTTTGATGCGCTTCACGGAGCGGTTCGAGTTGTTCGCGATGTGCACGTTCACCGCTATGTTCTCGCCGTGGTGGTACAGCTCCTACACGACACGCGTTATGTTACAAGGCATTTTGTGGTGACAATTAAATGGTGTCCTAAAATTAATTTCAATTGAAGTCACAACACAAAAACGTCAGTATCCCCCCCCCCCTTAAAACCTTTATTAAATTTACAGATAATTAAAACAGTCGGGATTTATTACGTAAAAGATGTTAATATATTATGTGTAAATCAAATGGAAGTCTCTGTCTATGATTTTCAAAAATAACTGTATTTTCTCAAGTGCTCATACTCCGGTAGCTATGTCCGGACTAATCTCGAGAACGGCTGAACTGATTTAAATGGGACTTTTAATGAAAGACAGAGTAGGTTATAGGGCAAGACGTAGGCTATATTTTATCCCGAAATTCCCACAGGTTCGGGATTTACGTTGGTAACACAACATCAATGTTCGCAAACGGTAAACTCGGTCGACGTAACAACACGCTACCTTGTCCAAGGACGCCTCGAGGTACAGTTTGTTCGGGCTCATCATGAACTCCTTGGAGACCTCCACGGAGGGCTGCTCGCCCTGCTTGCTCGGCGCGTACATAATCTTTCTGATCGCCAAACGGACCGAATTCCTGCAACAAATGTATAACGATTAAATACGAATAAGAGGGGAATACTTATTTGACTGGCCTCGTGGTCGAGTTGTCGGAGACTCTGACTTTTGAGTCGTAGGTTTTATTCTCATCCGGTACCAAATTTTCCAAAAACATCAGAAATAATAAATAGATATTGCTGACGCAATCACCATCTAGATCCCCCGGCGTAAGCAAAGCAAAGAACCCCCATCCCCTTCCGATGCTTACGTAATACTCGAATGACCCCTAACCGCGCGTAATCCCGGCCTCGTTCGTCATTGAGTCCACTTCGCCAGTAATGTTTTGTTACATTTTATTCTCCTAACACCTGTTTCAGTAGTAAACAAACTTTGCGGTTAGACGTTTTATGAATTGTGATGGACGTCAATAGACCATCGCTGCAAACGTACCTACACAGCCATTGTTATTAGTAATTTTAACAGTAGCTACTACAAGTTGCACCGTTTTTAACGGATTAACACGAAGTCATATAACTGGAAGGTAAACACAAGGAGTCCCGTACGAATGTCCCAGAGTCATCAGACAACGCACAGGGAGGCCAAACGAGTCGATAATCCGGAATCTCTTCTCCAGCACCGCGGTACCTTTTCCCCGAGAAGTTTTTTTTTTACAGTTCAGCCCAGCAAACCGGGCAGACGAGCCACCCGATTGTAAATGGTCACCGTCGGCCATGGACACTCGCTGCATCCATAAGATTCACCTTTTGTGCGGCTTGTCGTCTTGCGTGTCGGCGACGAACGCCTTCAGCTCGTAGTCCACGCCGCACGGCTTGCCGGTGTCGCCGGGCGCCGGCTGCAGCGTGACCGACGCGGGGCAGTGCGGCGGCAGCTCGAAATAGAACGGGTGCGCCGCCGGCCCCAGCTTCCTCACCAGCCGCTCCTGCAACCGCGTCAGCGGCCGCTTCGGGGTGCTCGTCGGTGGGTATTTCTGCAACGTTCGTTGCACCCTTCAAACTGGAGGCGGTCGATATCGATCCGATAACAAAACACGCGAGCACGACAGCTGCAATTTAGCGTTTCGTTTTTCACAACGAAGACGTTAAGATGAGATAAATCAATGATTCTTCATACGAAAGTTGATAGGCATTATAATGTAAACTCGCCAATGAACAGAAATCGTGACAGACTCAATTAATCGACGTAGATACTACTGGTTTTAGTTACATAAAATTTTATAGAAATATTATTTATAAAACATTTTATTGGAAACGACCGAATAAACCTTCAAGCGTGATTTTTTTTTTGTTATTTATTTAATAGACTCGTTCATTATTTAATAGACGAGCTTTAGGCCGCGTACACGACAGAGGGAAATAATTATTATTATTCCAATCGGAATAAACAACGAAACTCTTTTGAAATCACAAGTAACACTCAAAAAGCAACACCGCGTAGTTACTATAACGATGACTATTATTATTATAACTATTCTTAACACTATAGGATATAGATATATAGTCACCTGTTCGGCAGCTAAATATAGATCCTTGCGGAACGTGAGACCGAGCACGTCCAAGTCCTCGCGGCCGTATCGGAAGGCCGCCAGCACGTGGCCGAACACCTTCCTCTCCTTCACGTATTCGGGATCGATTAACACAACCCCGTCTGCAACAAGCCGACACAATTAACCTCCGTCGCAGTTCCAACGCGGCCACGGAGCGCGAACGATCTGTGTGAAGTTGTCGAACGTAAAAGCTAAACATGAATAAGTGGAGAAAATGAGCAAAATAAAACAAAACAAAATGTAACTACAAATTGCGAAAAATAACGAATTAAAGCACGGACGGCAGGTCTAGGGAGCCACAAATATGAATATTTAAAAAAAAAACGCAAAACCGATCGATGTCAATTGTCAGAACCGTTTCCGCACTTCAAAGGCTACGTTAAACAGTCGTTACCGCTTGTTATCGTTGTTAGGTCACAATTGGTTCACATCATCGAAGGCCGTAGAGACGGTTCAAAAACAACCGTTCTCTCCCGACCCGCACTGGAGCAGTGCGTTAGACTATGTTCCAAGGTATCACTGGGATATAACTAGGATTACAAATATATATGCTTATTTTTATTATCTTATACTATCAATTCACAATATAAACATGTTATTAGCGTGTAATTGGATCTCTAGGAAGCAAATAAACGTTATAGCACTAAAATGGAACGCACCGTGTGCCTATTCGTAGGTGTATCGATCTTACAAGTCCTTTAAACCTGAACAGAGCATTGATGCCTAAAAGCATCACCCAGAGGAAACAATAGGTAGGTTTCAGTATCCATAATTAATTGTATATCGAGCATACGGACGAGGAGGATGCCACGCCAATAAACATTGCGTCAACATACCTAAACAGTTGATACAAAATTAATGTTCGAAAATTATAATTTTACTGATCTAAATATCGTAACCAACGCCAGTCATATGAAATGGAAACTGTTGGTCGGATCACCGCGGTACTTTCTGTCGCTACCGCTTAAGCGAAATTGCAGCATTAAATTTGATAACGTTAACGCGTTTCCAAAAGTAATTTTGTAATAATTTCTATCAAGAGAACAAAACAAAAACTCTTATCGCTTCTTTTAATTTTTCATTGAACATTCCTACGATACAAACGCGAGACAACAAACAGCCAAGGTAAACATAATAATAGACTTCAATATAAATAAAAGTTACCGCAAAATTCAAAACAACACGGAAGCAATAACGTTTAATAAGAGTTCTTAAGGGTTCCCGGTTGAGCAAATTTACCAACGTTTCAGAGTCACGCTGTTTTTCTTCAAATAAGGCGGAGATTTCTTTGAAAAGACAGCAAGTCTTTTATTATATTCTGCACCAAATTTACCTTTATAATTTATCTATAAGGAAAAACGTATCTTCGGATATGTATATACCACTTCTTTATTATTTTCCTTACATTGTTAGGTATTTTATGAGCATAAGTATTTATTACATTATATATCAAAATTGTGCATCCTACCTCATTCAATATTCTATTATGTATTCACAAAGGTTATCGTGAAGAGATCGCGCAATGGCGATAAGAATTCCTAATTCGAATTTTAAATTCCTGTTTTTTTTTTGGTGCAATATAGAGTAATAATAATAACATTGATATTTATAAAATAATACATACCAATCGGGTCTACATGTGTGATGTGGTCTACGAAGTCCCTTTTCCCTAAATATACTGTGATCTGGAATAAAGATATTGATATTCAATACATACTTATTATAATAATAATAGATAAAATAAACGTAGGTCGTTGTAAAAAAATTAATGCTGTATTGTCTGTGAAACTTTTGGCTCAAATTTGTCTATGAACAATCAGTTTTATTCAGCAACGAGGTAAATAATTAAAACGAAAATATACAAAGCGTTGCCACTAGTAACTTGCGTGAAATTTATTATTCTTATGCATATGAAACACGTATGTGTATTTTTCACATTTTACCTTGTGTTTTAAAATCGAACATTATTTTATTTGTAAAATAAAATTAAAAAAATATCGAACAAAAAGTATGGTAGATAATACTTTTAAAGTTCAGTTTTTGATGAAATGATCTATAATGTTGTTGATTCATCAATACACAATTAAAACCACAACACCTAGCACATACAATAGGACATCCCTTACAATAGCAGTAAGTAAATTTTTCTAATTAAAATACGTACAAGTATTGTATCGCTTCATATAGACGATGCTTCATATAAATATGTTTACACGCTATGTAGTATTTTTTCATGTTGTCTTTGCATTGAGGAATAAAATCGACCAATCTATAACACTGTTATTCTTCGTTATACATCCATCCACAAAATACAGCATGTTTAGAGGATGAACTGTGGACATGTTAATGCTTACTTTGCCGTTGGGTGAACTCTTCTTGAACACCCGCGTGGCCTGCCGCTGCTTGTTGCTGCCGCCGTCTTCCATCTTGCCGCCACACCCGCCGCACCACTGTACACATACCATACACACATTTTTTAAATAAATTAAACACCACAAACAAGTTTACACATAGCACCACTGCAAAACGGCACTTTCATTTAGGTAATTTAAGAGAAAAAAAACCTTATTATCGGTCGCCAGTATAGTCATTTTAGCAACGCGGTTACAATCTGCCGCCGCGCAAGCGAAGTTCACTCGTACGTATGACCTCCGCAACAAAACAACACTGCATATATACAAAACGGACCGTCGTGTATTTTCCTCGTTTTAAACGTAATATTCCTATAAATTATTATATTCTACGGAAGCGACGAATGAACGGATCGTATCGTTATTGGCAATGCGGAATAATTACGCCACGTGAAAAGCCCGCCCGATAGAAGAGCCAATGGCGTTATCGGGGCCATTATGCTCGTTAATGAGTATTAGGATTTGCGGTAATATGATTATATTATACTACGGGAACACCCAATCCCACTCAGTACACGAAAGATAGATGTTTCGGAATGTGTATATACCAAATTATTCAAGCAGAGAAATAATTATCTATTAGATGTCAACATATAGACACTTGATCCAATTATTAATGAATAAAGAACAATAAAAAATTTTATCGTTAGTATTATTTATTTTATATAATAATGAATAATCTTAAACAATGCAAATTTGTACCGAATAAATGTGAATATTTCTTTTTCGTATTAAACAATATTTCGAATCATTGCCTTAACATAAGCTAAGGCTTCAAAAAAGAAAAAGAAACGAAGATATTAAGGATATTTTTATTTTAATTCTGAGAACTTATTAAGTGATGAATTTAGAAATATTGCGATAGCATTTTTTTCATAACGGATATTATTCTTTTCCTCGTACTCTTATTGCTCCACTGTTCGACACGGGGTCTCCTCTCTCGTAATGACAAGATTTAAGACTTTTCCAAAACACTGGCCAAGTGCGGAATACTTTACAAATCTAAGAATAAATTATGGCGGACTCTCAAGGTGCGCATATTTCCTCGAGGTGAGGTTTTCCTTCATCGAAAATGATACTTATACAAAAATGCACATAACTTCATGTCAGAGATGGCGTGGCAGAATTTGAACCCTACACCCTTTCAGCGGTGGATTCAAATGGAAACCACCCAATCGCTGCTCGCTTTAAAGACATATAATAACTAAAACATCGGTAATTATACACATACATGTTTATAATTCAAATTTTATTATCGTCTTAATGTCCCAAAAATTGTTTTGCTCGTTTAACTACAATAAATTTATTGTGAAAAACATTCAAATCAATTTGTTTTAAGCCTGCCACGTTAAATTTCGCTTCTGGATTATAAAGCTTGTAGAATTAAAATCCATCAACGGTGAATATAAAGTTAAGCTGCGGCAACGCTCGCAAGACCTGTAAAGTTGCCAGTGGCAAATTTCCACGAGCATTACCGAGCTCCGCCCCCGGTTTATTATCGTAGCTAAACGATCGTTTAACTTCGTCGGAGGCAATAGGAACGTTTCAAAACATCCTACAGACAGGTCACCACTAACCCGGTATCGCCCGCTCGCCCGTCTATCCGTAGGTACTCTCCCATAGATCAAATGAAAGTTCAATTTAATGACGATGCAGTGAAATGGATCGAGATGAACCTACAAAATATCGCTACAGTGAAATGATGTTCTAAAAAACTTTGTAAGAACTGCCAATAAGAACAAAATTATAAACAAAATCTGTGTTTTAATATATCAAAGCCTGCTTCATGCTACGTTTCATTTGGCCATCAGGTGAGATCATAGACAAAAGCAAGACTTAATTAATTCCGAAAAAAAAAATTGCGTAAAACATTTTTTTTAAATTTAAATATTTCGGTAAAAGTAACTAATGCTTATTTAAAATTGATCACGTAGGAATATGTTTCCCTGATGCTCGTCAGCCAATTAGCGAATAAACAACAGGACAAATGTCCGAATACAACAATTACGCACACACGAATCGACATCGAACCATTTCGGGAAACAGCTTGGATTTAAACTTTCACGCGTGTACGTGGGATGACGTCACACGACACACGGCTCATATGCACGCACCTCCGATCATGTAAACCATAAACAATAGTTTCCGAGAACGCGGACGAACGTCGCATAACAAACACGTATTTGAGAATGAATCTCAATATTTATTACGGGAATTAAATCCACAGAAGTGTCACCGTGACATGTGCTAGGCGGTATCGCGCGCGGTAACATGTCACGTTACCAATGATACGGAAACATTCGTGCGTCGAGGATATTGTATAGGAAATTATCGTTAAATTCTTCTTCACAACAACAACAACAACAACATACCATCACCGCCAGGTCCCTAACGGGATAGACAGAAAACACCGAGTGCCAATATATCTTTGTCCTTACAAACCTGACGTGCTTCGTAATTTTTTTCTTCATATTTTTTAACATTACCAAACAGTGCGGTTATAATCTTTATGTGTTTTTTTGGATGTTTTTTAAAGCGAGCGTGAACCTTACGACACTGAGATCATCGTTGTTCTGTTCGGATGGGACCGTAAATAAAACAGTCTGTTTTGATATCGCTACGTAGTACAAAAACAAGGTTGATTGGAATTAGAGACAAAATCCACGGTTGCAGCATCCTTTGTGATCTCATTACAGTTTGAAGTAACATAGATATTATTCGTGGATGGACTAAGATTAGTGTACTAAGTGAAAAATAGAACAATTTGGCGAAATGTCAATCTACGAATAAAAATTGCGCTCTAAAACCTGGAGTTTGCGGAGAAATTAGATTTGAATAAACTAAACTGTAGAATATTCTAATTGAGCAATTAATTACATTTGAATAACAAATGAACAATTTGAATATTGAATGAATGAATAGTTTGAGTGATTTTGAGTTTGATTGAACGGTCGCTCGCCGCTTGTAATTACTTTAACCTGATTATCCGAATGAATCATAATGTATGTCGCTCAACTATGCTCTACATGCATCGATAGCGTTGCACCGAGGTAGGTCACCCTCAAAAAATACTTTAAAAAAAATAAGCGGTTCCAATACAAAATTCGATACTCGATTCGATAATTCGTGCAAAATGCGATAATTCGTGCAAAATTCGATAATTCGTGCGCAAAACAATTCTATCGGCTCTATCTCCTACATAATGTAGAGCTATTGTAATTTTAGATTATCGTTTAAACAATTTAGATTACTGGCTGATGTTCTTTCTCACGTCTGCTTGTCGTGTGCGTAAACACGACGCGAATACATCAAGAAACGTATAAAGTAGGTAAGTAAATTTCTTTTAATGTCCGAGAAGATTGTGCCGACAGGACTGGTATCGTGGAAACGTACAAATATCGTCTTCTTGGAATTGATTTTCGTTTTTATTTCCTCGGAGTTTGTACTTACGAAAATCCGTGGACGGCTCCAGGGTGCGCTCTACCACCACACAGTGCTGCTACGCAGCCGCGCCGCCCTGCAACAACGAGAGCAAACCTTCGACATTGCTGCAATACGATATTTAAGCGGCACGCACATCCTACCTAATATAAAATTATCCGAGGCCTTAATCGACACCAGTATTGAGAATTGATTACAAAAATGTGTCAAATTGAGTCGATTTAATTACCTTTTATATAAGTGCAACTCTTAGGACACCCACCGAAATTGAACGTAACAAAGAGAAAACGTTCGGTAGTCTAGATCGTAGAATAGAAGTACGTATAGCAGGTGTTCCCGTAGTCAAATCTAGGTCATAGTGTTCCATCACTTAACGAGCAACAAAGATTCGTACCTATACACGGCCCGTGTGTGTAACTTCAGCCACATAATTTACTTCTGCCGGCCCCCCCCCCGCCCCCGCCACCCGCCGGCTCCTTGACTAGCATTTTCTAAGACCGTGG
>DWEM01003788.1:0-10317 GCA_018245935.1 Agara belti belti | reverse complement strand
TAATAAATTTTATAGATACATTTAAATGATGCTTATAGGAGTCCAACAAATAAAAGTCTATTATTCCAAATAAAATTACTTTATTGTTCGAAACGCATTACAAAACTAAACTTACATTACATAACTAAATGAATTGAGTTATAATTATATGACGAGTTAAAACGATCGATGTGTTAATTGACTATGGGCACGAAGTCGAACTCGACGTCGTGAGCGGGCGGCGGGGCGGGGGGCGGGGCGGCGCGCACGTGGTGCGAGTAGTCGTACGTGAACAGCTTGACGCCCACGAAGCCGCCCGAGCCGGGCGCCCCGCGGTGGACGAGCCCCGCGCCGCTCGCCAGCACTCCGCCTGCACACGCTCCTTGTTATTATACCAGAACGCCAGCTGCCATCCTTTACAGTACTTTACTTTCATACGTACAATCAATACAATACAATACAATGCTGATGGCACATTGTGAGCGGAGGTCGAACCCGCGATGTCCAGTTTGGCAGCCTAACCTCGCCTAACCTGACCGCTAGACGAAGAGGCCAGTCAAATATTACAATTAAAATTTGATATTAACATTTTGCCAACTCATATTTCGTTTTCATCGAAATAAAAGATCAATAGACATACCTTTCAAAGGCTGCACGGGCTGTATGTCGATGAACGGCACCGTGCTCTGGGCGGCGTCCGCCTCGAAGTCAGTGTTGACGAACTCCACGTACTGGTCGTGCGCGGAGTCCACGGGCAGCTGCACGGTGCTGCGCGTGGGGATGTCCGGCTTGTGCAGCACCAAGCGGGACCTTGGAACAAACGAATCCCGTTCCAACAAACAAAATACAAAGATAACATTTGTCCGGACAAATAGCAGTACCTACGTACACGCAAACATTTTACAGAATGGTTACAATCAAATAAATTAAAATTAACCATAAATGAAGCCCAAAAATTTAAATCGACGCAAGTTTAGCATATTGGATATTTATTAAGCCTCCTGGGCTTAGATCTGCTTCGCTGCAATGTAGATATGAGTCTATACCTTTCTTTGTTCGCATAAGGATTAATAGAGAAATCCTTTATTTCGTTTTGATCAGAGAGTATCAATCGCTAGAGGTGTGAACGGACCTCGGTTTTTCGGCTCCCTCGGTATTGTCGTTGCTGATCCATCGGCTCCTGCTCGGCGAGAGCTTGCCCGTGCTGTAGTTGAACGGCGTGGATCTTATTTCGAAGTGGAGATGGGCGCCGATCATGCTAAATCTGGAATCACGCGACAAATAATTAATAATAATAATTGGGACAATTCTACACTCGGCTAATTGATTCCTAGTTAAGAAATTAATGCTCGTGCTGCGGTACCTGGACAACTGAAAAATATACTGTTTACTTACTGTACATATAGTACTTCTATAGATATTTTTATCACTCGCAGAGACAGAAGTGAAAAAAGTGCAAATGTTTGTCCTATGTGGGAATTGAATCCGCGATCTTCATTTTAGCTGTCAAGGTCTAATCGCTAGACCGAGGGGCCCGTCGATGACCTCTTATTGAATAGACTAAGTTTATACCTGACTCCCGTCAAAACGTGTCCGGCGGGCGAGTCCAGCTCGTCCAGGTCGATGGCTCTCTTCTCGTACGTGAGCGTGTGGTAGTCCACGCCGTTCGACACGCCCGGCTCGGACGGATCGAACTTCTGTATCGGCACCCAGTTACCGGCCACGACCGCGCCCCGCTCGCCCAGCGCGCCCTCGCTGATCTGGAGGTGGAACACCCGGCCGAGCTTCACGATGCGCACGCCGGTCACGACCCTGGAGAGATACGTCATTCAAATTCCTGGCAGCAGTTAATTGTACGTCATTTGGACACCCGCACACCCAAGCCGGTTAGCACGTAGACGCGTCACGAGGATCCCGCGGAAGCTACGTTAAACATAGAGACAGATGAGCCCAACGATTGCGATTAGTAATCTACAGTTTTTGGATTAACGATTTCCGATCGATATGGCGCTCGTAACGTCCCCCGTCGCTCGCCCGCCGGGTCCGTCAAGCCGAAGAACCAAGGAGGCGCCAATGATTAGTGGTTACTCTATATACAGCGTTTTGAGTTATTGATCACATCAAGCGCCCGGTCAGATACGTTTACTGACTTGTTCCTCGCGACATCGGCCAGCGCTTCTCTTAAACTGAAGGTGCGTTCGCTCGACTCCACCGCGTCTTCGCAAAGACAGAAACAGTACGAGCAGTGCGTGAGACTCCATCTCCACCAGGAGTCGACCTTGGGAAGCAACATTTCGTTCGCTGTAATTATTTATTAGAACACTCTCTTTCGCGACGGTTTCGTGTCGCCCTATCGTCGGCGTTTCGAATCCGATGCCAATCCGGCCGGCGGGTGCGCGGGCGTCCCGAACGAGTGAGACTGACTAACTTGTTGTTGTTGACGTCGGCGGTGGTCTCCCACAGGCTGAAGTAGCGGTCGGACGCGGGGCCCTCCTGGTCGCACAGGCACATGCAGTACGAGCAGTGCCAAAACAACCAGCGCCACCACGAGTCGATCTAGAGAATACTCTCGCGCGCGTTACTTCTTTGCTCGCGTCACTCATTTGCGCAAATAAATTCATTCACCGCTCAATCATTCGTTCAATCATCAAATATGATTATTATTTAACGATATTTAAAAACATATGGTGAAAACAGCTGCTCATTTTATGAAAATTTTATTTATGTGCCTGTTTTTCTTAAATAGGCTCATGGCCTTTTATTATTTATTTATTTATTGTTATCATATACCTATATTTGAACGTTTACCCGTACGGCATACATAAACTGTTCCCACCTTGTCCGTCGAGCCGCGCGGGCAGCTGCCAACTCGGCCGAGCGTGCGCCCGTTCTCGTATTCGATCCACTCGTAGCGGCGCTTGCTGCTTTCGCTCTGAAATTACAATAATCATTATTATCGGGACCGTTCCACGAGCGGCTATCTGATTCCAAACTAGGCAATCGAATGCCTGCGTTATGGTAACCGGATAGCTAAAAACATACATAATTGCATATCATATAGTACTGATATTTTTATTGCGTGTACACATAGGACAAATGAACCCCGAACTCACCCGAGCTAGCCCGAATGGCTCGGCGCGCAGATTATGAAATAGTAACTCACCGCCGGGCACACCCACATATCGGAGTCGACGTACTGGCAGTCGATGATCCTGCCCTTGCAGACCTTCTGGTTGGAGCACAGCGGCTGGTCCTTGAAGCAGCCGTGGTTCTTCGTCAGCGTGTAGTACGCGCAGTTCTCCCTGCACGTCTGCTCGCTGTTCATGTCCACCTCGTTCTCGATGTAGCCCTGCAGCAGCTGCGTCACCTGTGCGTATGTCTCGCCTGCAAGGTGACCAGACATTTGCGTTCACGTGAAACTTGAGATCCATTAAACATTTTTTTTTCTGCTACAAAAGTTACGCCGCCGGCTTTTTTCTCCCATCCTATCTATAACACTAAGAGTTGTAAGTTACCTATTACCTATTACCTATGCAGCTAGTATTGAATGGGATAACAGTAATATTGAATATTGGCGACCTTCCTTGTGATCGGGCGGGTCGCAGCGGTACACGTCGCGCCGCGCCATCGCCAGCGCTGCCTTCGCGGCGGTGGCGGTCCTGGACGTCCTTTCCATGTACCTCTGTCGGGTCAGACTCGCCTCCTGAGTGTAGTTCCCTGCAAATTTCATAATGAAAACCATAACACAGCTGATCGCACCAATATCGGTACTCGAGTAATAATAATAAACGGTTTGCGCGCGTCTCTAAATTGTATCCTCCACTAGATTCGCCCAGACTAGTGCAACTTTAAAATACACCTTATACGAGCGTATCTCTCGGTCGACACCCCGCCGCGGATTTGCGCGACCGAATTGACGTCTTCCGCCTCTCGATAGGCAAAATTAACAATGCATTTTGCACCGCTCGCAATCGGCCGACGAGGCCGGCTCAAATGCATTTATGATAAGGCGTTCCGTTCGATTCGTGGACGTATCGTCGGCTTATTGCGAGAGTGTTATCATAATATTTTTTTTTCTATTTGACGAAATATTAATAGAATACAATTATAATCTGAAATGTCAATTAATAAAGATGCAGAATAAAGATGTCTCGCTTAACGATAAACATCCGTTGCTCATATTAACACCGTACAAATCTCATTTACGAATGAAATATTTGATTTGGTACGGTATAAGTCAATGAAAGTGCCCTCATTCAATGCTTCCATTAACTACCTATTAATGAACGTTTTATATAATGTTTCTGATATATGTATATATAGATATGTACTTAATGAGAACTAAACGAGACATTTATATAACCTTGTACGTGTCCTATTGTTATATAACAACCGTCGCTACTTGCAACGCGCTCTCCAAACAATTCGCGGTTCGATCAGCGTTATTTATCTTTGTTTATAATTATTTCATTGCGTGCATCGCTTGTCAACGTTATATCTTATATAGTAGCTAAAACCAATAAATTCATTTTTTTTAAGCTATATAAAGGTACCATCTTAAAAATTTTAGGTTGAACGGTTTCGGCTGTGTTTTGGGTCGGTCAGTCATTCAATTTTCTGATTTGTATACATACGTATTTATTTTTACTGTGCCCTAACATAACATAACATTTCTGTAAAATTTCCAGTGTACGAAACTGTTAAATAAATTTCAAAAAAAACATAACACTCACACAGAAGTGTTGAGTCAAGTTCAATCACGTTACATGTTAAAGAAGACAATCGCTGATGATATTATATTATGATATATATTTTCTTTGATTTGCTTACATATAGCGTATCCGTATTCTGCTAAGGTTGAATCAATGTCAAGGTTCTCTAAGTCTGTCTGTGTGTCCGTCTAGTCTATTTTATCTATGTTGTTCGTTCGCTCTTCATATTACGTTTAATCTGACTTTATTTCTATGTTCGTTATCTTTAACCTCAGAAACCCTATTGATCGGCTTCTGCGTCTGATGGTTAGAGACCTTGACAGCAAAATCGGAGTTACAATACGATTCCCAACCGGGAAAAACATGTGCTATGAGCACATTTGTTTTTTTTTTGTGTGTGTAGTGTTAGCGCAAGCGTTAAATTGCCTAATTTGGAAGCATATAGAACTGTGTGTAATTGCGCCAAGGCGCTGGAAAGTGGATTAATGACCGTCGTCTAGATCAGAGGCGGACACGCCGTGAAAACATAAAGTAAATAGCCTTTTACGATACGATAATTACAAAATTGGCTAATTTTGTACATAATAAAAATAAAACTTTTCTCTTTATCAATTTTTAACTAAACTGATTTTTAACTATTATCTTCACATAAGAGACTTAAGACTAAATGCGTATATAATACGTTATGATGCGTATTAAACAAAGCAAAATGATATTCAAAGAGAATGATTTTAAGCTTTTCACATTCGAAATCTATGTGAACACCGAGCGTGTGTGACCGATTTTTTTCTATTTCTGTGTTCGTTGCTCTTCGGTCATTGGTTTCAGAGAATATTATACGAGGGTAATGTATGTATGTTACATACATATGGACGATATACATTTGTCTGTGATACATCACACGTACAGCGGCTCACGCCTGTTGTACTTTGCGGGAAATTTTCAATACAGGCGTGTCGGGTTTAATCTATGCTATCGGTGATTCAGAGAATGAGATAGCAATACAATTATATTTCGAAACATCTTCACACACGGCCATCCATTCGTAAATAAATACAGGCAGGGCCTGTACTATAACACTATAATCATAATGATAATTTACACGCATACACAGAACAAATATTCGTGTTTATCGCTTAAATATTTGCTCCGAGTGGGAATGGTACCCACGACCCCCGGCGCAGCGGGTCAGATTCACTGACCACTCGACTGTCGGGTCAATTGAAAAGGAGTTATTATGATGTTTCCGCAATCGTCGACTACTCGAAGCCTTACCTTTTCCGTATATCTTGAGCAGCATCCACGAGAACTGCATCATCGCGTAGCCCTTGATCTCAGTGAGCGCGATCGTGCTGTAAATGTCGTACACCAGCTGGTGGGGGGACTGCTGCAGCTCGCATAGGTCCGCGGTTTCCTCCTGAAAAGATCGGATTAGATTGGTTTCATGGTTTTATCTTCGACAATCACGAAGATCAGTACAAACTTTCATCCCCCATTTTAGATCCTTCAACCCACTTTTTCGCGACAAAAGGTAGCCTATGTCCTTTCCGAAGGTCACGTCGATCTCTATATACAATTTCATTAAAATCGATTCAGTGGTTTAGGCGTGAAAACGTAACAGGTGAACAAACGGTTACTTTCACATTTGTAATATTATATTATAGTAGGGATAAGTAAACGGAATCGAACCCCACCAGTCCCACCAGAAACAAAAGTGATCATGAAAAGGCTAAAGAAATGTTCTCTTAGAAAAATAAGCTGAATTCAATTATTGTTGTCGCAGATGTGTAACACGTGTGTGAATGTCGGTATCCTTGGGAATTAGTCTTTTGGGGGTGAGTGAGACGGTGCATATTAAATCGTTCGTTTCACACCCATACTCCGGAAGTATCGTATGATTCATAAACAAAAAATTGTGTCAGAGTGACGCTATGTTCCAAGGCACTTCTAGGAATCGGAGGAAAAAAAATGTTATGCAACATTTTCGTTTTGCTATAGTTAATTTAAAATTTAATTACTCTAATTGAACACACTAAATCAGACAGTTAAATGACTATATTATCATAACCGGACACCTGTTAAAAGTATTCGTATTTGTATACATATAATATCACACAAATATTTCTCAACTGGGACTAGTACCCACGACCGTCCGTAGTGGCCGTTAGCTTCTATAACTACTACACCAATAGGTGAATTGCTATAACAAGTTACATCAACATTCCCCGTATACCTACACTACGCTTACATTCCGTAAGTGTTAATCAAATGCACGGTTTAATCTCTCATTACTCTATGTATTACCCGGGTCGGGTTGTAAATACCGTCGAGTGTCGCTTGCAATGCTATATATTATGACACGTGAATCACAAGTAGCTCATCCGTTGTCGTAACATTTGAGGCACGCACGATATGCCATGGCTGACGACTATGTATGTATAAGATAATTGTGCAGTGTAAATATGGTGATATCGAATGCACTCCGTTATGTTTGTAACGCGTTGCAGGATGTTGTTTCTCTTTGTTTCTCCTTCGACTCGCCCTGAAGTAATGTTCCGTATGTGTATGTATGTATTGCACAGTAATCTACAGCCTTACATAATATAATATTGCATCGATTCCGATCGTATTTAAATAATGAAAGCGTTTCGGTCGTCGCTTCGCGGTTTCGCTCGGCATAACTGGAGTATACGCTCGTTGAAATTTAAAAAAAAAACCTACACAAAACGCGTTTGGAAGTCTGTGTTAGACCAATTGTAAACTTCGCCGTAAATCTCCGAGGTGTGTATCCTTAATTTCGAAAAGTAATGGTAATTCTAGTATTGATAGAATTTACAATACCTCTGTCGCGGCTCAGTTCAGGTATTGCTCGCGTTATAATGTATTATGTTGCTTAATAAATATTTGCGAGTCGTCACACTTCCGAACGTTGGCCTAAATTAAACTGTTTACAGTTCGCGTGTCTTTTAATGATGACGATGTGGCATCGATTATTTTTAACGAGTTCCGACGGTCTCGAGTAATTCGCTCGTTATGTTATTGTGCATTCTGAATGTTTATAAACATTATAATTTCATATCACACTCGCATATATTTATATCGATATCGTATCGACCGCTAATGATGTCTAGTAGTTATGTTATAATTTTAGTGCTGTTATTGCGCGTTGCGTTTACAGAGGTCTCTTTTTTAGAGGCTACCCTTATTTTTTTACCTGTTGGGCTCGCACTCGTCGCGATTCCTTACCGATGCTTTGAAATAGTTGTTTTGTTTAATGAAATTTGTAGGTTTTCGATAACACAATCGACTGGAAACGTTCGGTAATCGTTCGTACGGAAAATAATGAACGTAATAACGTAATTATGATGGTAATTATTCACAATATTTACTTACTTTCATTAATTTATTGACACTCAATTGTGCACCGTTTGCCAAATCAGTAAAATTTTAAAATCATTATCAAGAGTTAACCGCTCAATGTAAACATCGGGTCACTGACACGTCGAGTTACCGAATGCGGCTTTCCACACGGCAAGGTTAGACTCGGTCGCATCACATTTGCGCGTCTGGGGTCTGCAGACACTCAGTGGACAAAGGCTCCCGCGAACACCGCCGATAGTTTACCTGTAACGTGAATCGGGGTAAGCCGCCGTGCTCGATCAGGTCGTTGATCTTCTCCACGGCCTGCGGCACGGACGCCTTCGAGTCCATGAGCACGCTCTCCGCCAGATCCAGCCATTCCCTGACCGGCGCGGGCACCGCGCCCGGCGACGCCTGCCTCCTCACGAACTCGATAAAATGCTTGTACATCGCCTCTATTATCTGCATCTTCTCCGTCGCCTTGATCCACAGCCAGGTGTCGAGCGGGGGCCGGGGCGGACGCGGCTGCGATTCGATTTGGTTGTGGAACGACACAAAAGCCTTTGTTAGCTCCACATCGCCACCGAGGCCGGCCTCCCTCCACGACGGGTCCGTCACGTTCTTCCATAGCGTATCCTCGAGCGTATAGAACGCGCTGCGCAAGTGGTCGACCGGCGTGAGGTCGTCGGCGCTCACGAGCGCCAGCAACGCGGCGAGCGTCGCGAACCGCATCGTGCGAAAGTGAAACGCTTCCCGCAGCGGTCGGAAGCGTACTGAATAGCGACGACGCGCCGCCGGGCGGAGGGGACGGCCGGCCGGACGAACTGGTGTACGTAGGGCTGCGGAGTTACGATAACGATAAAACGCTTTTACGCGTTCCCGTACGTAATGTAGCTTCCTTCGCCCTAACGATACGTTAACTAAGGTTTATATTTGTCCAAATGCCTTTGATTCTTTATATTTAATGATTAAATAGATATGTGGCAAATGTATTATATACATTGAAAGTCGATAAATGTAGGTCAACTTGAAAATATTTAACAAAATTTTATACGTAAATTTCGCCTATATATTTTTTCCGATGTACGTAATTATGAAATAAATATATGATATTTTCGAATGTGGACCGCAAACGGCATCACGCAGTGGAGGCCCGTGAATTGCGGCGCTAGGAGACTTGGCGCTCATCGATAGCAATCTACGCATTCCAACGACACTAGCTGCGCGTTAATATTGTTAACCGAATGCAATCACCGTACTGGCTTTGTTGTGATTCTTATTGCCGGGCCCCAAGGTCGGTTATAGGCGTTCCATTTCTCGGGCTTCACGATTCGCCGGCTGCCCGCAATCGGACAGCTGACACGGTCAATCGCCGGCCGATCCGTCGCACGGTGCGCCGCGCGGCGAGGGGCCGTTACGAAGTGCGTCACAGTCTATTGTTACAATACTTTTATTATGTGACTTTGAAAAATATCGATCCCGTTATACATACATTTTAAATATAATAACCGATATGAATATTTGGACGACATGTTGCCTATATGTCGCCCTATGGCCACCTGTACCTTCCAGCGAAAGTCCCATTAAAATCGCTTCGCCCGTTCAAACAGAAAGACGGACAGGCAAAAATGTTTAAAAAGCATGCGTTTTAGTATCTTGTAAATAACTAACTATAAGCACTTGAGAAAATACAGTTATTTTGAAATCACGCACAGCCACTTCAATTTTATTTGTATGTAACGATTACGGTATGGCAGTATAAATATCAATTGCACATAATGTAAAAGTTATCATGAAACTAATACTAAGTTGAAGCGAAAAGACCATTATTACATATTTCTAACGAATCTCGATTTCGTAGCTATCGATATGACCGTAGTAAATCCCAAATGTTACGCGGTCCATGAAGTTATTTAAATTGATAGCGAGTCGTCCGCCGGCCGCGCCCGCCGGGTCCGTCAATCGATACAACGTCATAGTGAACGACAGATATTTATTTAGTTTATTGCATCGAGGGGATTCGGATGGGGCAATGCACTCTGCGCCGGGGTGGTGGAGGCCCGATCGTAAATCCACCCCATTCGACGCCTCGCCTCCGTGTAGATAATGTCGAGCGCGGGAATCATCGCCAATACCTACTCATATTTTATGTTCAATGTTGATGTTTTAATAGCATTCGTAACATCACACCTGTATTCCCCGAAGGGGTAGGCAGAGGAGTGTAGTACATCCCCACATTTCACCAGTTACGTTTAAGTCCCACAAT
>DWEM01003787.1:0-10317 GCA_018245935.1 Agara belti belti | reverse complement strand
ATACCTGTAACCTAAACATCACTAATTAAATTATCTATCACTATCTATGTGTATCGATTAAGGAATATATTTTGGAGATCAGCAAATATCTGTGAGTTTATTTGTAATATTTATTATACATGTATTTGGAAGTTTACTAATAAAAAATATAACTATGCTTATGACGTTTCATTGTAAAATTTTATTCCACTTGCTGAAATTTGGATTATCTGAAGGTTTCAACAGACGACAAGCTGTTAACTCTATATACAGATCCAAATTCAAATGCATTACTCTGGTGCATATTTAGAAATAGTTACACATCACGAGTTTTGAAGCTACTTACTGCGGTTTTGTGCAATATTATGTAGGATTTGGTTAGTTGTCGCAAATATTGAAAAATATTGGGACATACTTCATAAATGACGAAGGTCATTAGCATGATGAAAAGCTAATACACATACTCATTGATTTACTGACGAGCTGGTATAAATCATAATGTTCATGAATATATAGATTAGACTGAACAGGATAGCAACAAATAAAACAACAATATTTTTACACATATTTCATACGTATATTATTACTCAACTAAGAACACTAAAATAAAATTATCATAGAAAAGCATGGCAACACGTTGGCTACATCCTTTGAACGCTTGCTATTATGTGCAACAGATTACAATAAAGCATTATTAAAATCAACACATTGAATATTAATGATGTGGAAAATGTTACCATATATATATTATCACAATGCAAAAAATATACATAATGGACATTGTTCAGACACAATTCGAACGTAATTATATATTTGTGCGAATATTATAAAGTAATTACAAATTTGATAATACTTTCTCATCTGTTACACGAAAATTATACACTTTTTTAAACAATCAGCAAATCACATTCAGAATGGCATTGGGAATGTTTATTTCTCATGTAGATGTTATATATTAAAGAAATGCAAAAACAAGCTTTAAGCTTACAACCCTGACGAACAGCAATTCAAGTCAAGTATTTTAATGCAAACCTATAAACTAATTGAAAAGCTTTATGTGAAGAAAAAAACTTAAAGTAACGTTTTGATCCCATACATTTATATGTAATATATGGATTTTGAAATACGCAATTAATTGCAGTAAATACAAGCCAAGAGTAAATTGTGCAGTAATACAATAAGTTTACAATGGGACGTCTCATAAAATATGGTGTTTCTAAAAATATGCAGATTATTTGGACTATACTTATAGTATTACATAAAATGTTACAAAGCTATATATGTGCGCAAGAAGCCATAACCGTACCAACTGATATCAAAATCCTATACGATGGTAAAACCTTTCGAAAAATTTAGCACCACAAATTGGCTTCTCACTTCAAATACTGAAATTTTAATATGCAATCAACACAACCTGGATGCCACTGTCGCAACAACAAATCCTCCCCCAACTTAGCATTCACCGTTCTATGAACAAATTACAGTTTTTTAAAGAGCCAGAAAACCTTTATGTATGTACTTGAAATACATTTAAATAAAAAGTACATGAAATAGTATGATAAAACATATCATTGCAGAATTTAATATCTCCATTTTGTACATAACAGGAAGCTAATTCACCAGTAACATTGTAAAAATACTTAATCAAGAGGTTAAAGAAAAAATTAAGTACCACATAATGATAAAATTATTTTACAAGACTTTATTTTTCTGTCAGCCACTTTGTTATTACTATGCTAATAATATTTTTGACATAGCATTTCTACGCAGATATTGTGACACTTAATCTCATCCACCCAAACATTATGTAAACATTAATTATGTGATTGAGATAAAAAATATTGAGCAAAGTAGGTAGTTGTTGATAGGTTTTTATGTGATTATATAAGTACAGATAGCTCGTCCATTATACTGTATGGTGATTAACACACTTCAGATCGATAAATTAGGCCGTTTAAAAAGACAATATATATGTCCATAGTATGACACAGAATACTTGCAAAAGATATTGAAAACTTAGAGTAGGTAACTTCGCTGTTGTACTTCCTTGCTATGTTTTAGGCCCTTACAGCGGGGGCTCATCCCACTTGTGGTGCTTTGCCGGAGTGAGATGGACGATACGAACATGGACAGCTTGGTACTTCTCGAACTTAGGCGGGATCGGACAGAGCCTGTAAATCACTGCATCGCCAGGCAGCGGGACATATTCTCCCTCAATACTGAAATTAAATTTTGTTTTATTATTATTTAAATCGTTTTTAGGTACATTTATTAAAACACTTATTCACATACTTATCATACATAAATATTTCCATTACATGAAATGAATAAAACTTACTAGAGCATACTATTGACAGTTTCATTTAATGTGGCATTTCAAAAAATGGCTGGTAAGTACCCTACCGTTTATAAAAATCTGATACAAATTTTACTGATCTTATTCTGTTGTCTGCTGGTCTGCCTCAGTTGGTCTACTTAAGAAGCGGCTAATAAATCTGCTTCCAATACTTTATTCAAATTTTAATCAATGGAGGTAATAATGCACGTAAATGAAAGGTTATCAGCATTAAGTTAAATATACTAATATTTATAATTTTTTATTTATCATCTATTAATTTGTTGTACCATGGTTGGGCACATGTCCCATAATGAGCAAAGCTAACATCATAGCCTATGCTGGCCTAGATGATTTATAGGTTGTCTGCCTCATTATCTTTATAAAGGCAGATGCCTGGAAACACAAGTGGCTGAGCTTTAAAAATAGAAAAAAATTACAAGTGAATGCTGCCAAGAACAAAAATTTCATAGTACAATGAATATGATGACTACTAAAGTTAAAAAAATCATTGTGGTGCGAAAAATTTTGTGTGTTTAGAACCAGTTTCAAGGTTTTGACGCATTATACATTTATACTTTATACCATAACCACTGGCTGACCTTGTCGCATGTCATTGTATTTTGTAAGATTATGGAAAAAATTGTTACCCAATGTGTACTTACTCAGAGATATGCACAAAAATATCTTCGCCGCCTTTATCGGGCGTCACGAATCCGTGGCCCTTTTCCCGACAGAAAGATTTGATTTTGCCGTTCTCCAATGGGTTTCCAAGGGCCCGCTCAGATCTACAAATATTTCCATATTTACAAAAAAAATATTTAAATTCGGAAAGATCAAACGGCAATAAACAATTTCGAATATAAAAACTTACGTAGAAGCAGTTCGATTTCGTCGGGTGATTATGGGGCTGGGTAATTGGAGATGTGCGCTTGTCTTGTTTGGAGAATCGTCATTATTAAATCCATAATCATTCGACATAATTCCGATTAATTGAAGAGAACGAAACGAAGAGTGTGCTAAATTAGTGAAATAATGAGCAAGACGAAAGAAAACAAAATATTACTGAAAACCGTACCAAACGAGATGTAGGATGTACTATATAGGTATCTGTCTGTTACTGTTAATGTCAAATCGAAATCAAAGTTTGATTATCAAACACCAATGTCAGACATTTGGGGTAACACAAATATAATTATAATCTACTTGTCTCAGATTCCGACCTTTATGCCCAATGATTATAAGAAAAGAAATTGTAAAATTAAACGAAACTTTCGATTACTTCATCAAATACTACATCAGGCAGGCAACCTAAATATTTTATAAGGATTACAATTAGATAAATAAGTGACAAGTGACATAGCGTAAGGATAACATATGAAATACTATGAACTTAATAGGCAGTTAGTTTGTCAGCCAGTAGCTTTGGTAGTAGTGTGAAAGTAATAAGATAAAGAGGAATTTAGTGTAATGTCATGAGAAAAATAGTTTACATTCTTATGAAAACAAAGACATAATTGAGATCGAGCACTAAGCGGAATATTACTACTAGACCATTAGGATCAATTACAAGACGAAAAAAAAAAATATATGGAATAGGTTTTAGGGATAAGACTATCAATACCTAATTACCTATAGGTGTAGGTGGAATGAAATGGAAGTGTCTGCACAATTTCTTTTTCTAATATCATAAATGGAACATGCTCTAGTAGTAGTAAGTAAAAGTTGCTAACTTAAAAACTGTCATAAAATTAAGGGTATTTGGTAAGATTGTGAAAGGTAAATTGTGTAGTTTCTGTGTATTGAAATAATTATTGCGACAGTTTTAAATAGGATTTAAAAGAATAACAACTTAGCAAGCAAAATTTTTTCTCATTTCGTTGTTTTAGACTATTTTTATTACTTTAGTATTAGGTATGTTGAAACCAAACTATCACGTATAGAATTTTCTCAGCTTGCCAACTGTGCACTTACGCTTTCTCTTAAATCTTTATGTAGGTATATAGTTTAGCAGTAATTTTAGTTTTAATGGCGGCCAAACACTAGTCTATCACTTAAAAAAAAAATAGTACCAAGCTGAACATGACTGATGTTCTTATCTGCTGCATCTGCTGGCCAATAAAAGAAAGTTTTTTTACTTTTATTTTCTTTATTTGTTCACAACAAATATTCCATTTCACTATGATCTACTTATTATCATGCATTGATGATTATTATAATGTATGTATATTACGATTAGCATCTATATTTTTATATATTTGATAAAATATATTTTTTTATTTACATATTATTCTGATTACAATCAAAGAACTGCCATATTTTTAATTTTTACTTGTAACTGTCATACATATGAGTTACATGATGCTACTGAACATTGTAAGAGTTTTAAATTCTTTATAAGTAAGCCAATACGTGTACAGTTATAGACGTGTTGTCAAAAAACGGCTTATGTGTTTATAATTCCATTGAAATTATCTGAACATATTCTTTCTTCCTTGGGCAAAGTGACTTTAATTTGCGGTATCTGCAAACCTTCCCAGTCGCCCTGCAAAAAAATGTGCTAATTATAAGTCAAGGAATTTGACGATCATTGTAACGTTAAATCATGCTTTAAGTGCATATCATTATTGTTTTATTGCAAAGTATATCATGTTTATGGTATATGCACACTGTAGCTACGCCCTGTGCTATGACTCAGTGTATGCACGCACGGTCCCAGCATCAAATGTTCTTCCTAAAGGTAACTATTGACACAAGACATAAAAATACCCATTCATATCCTTTCCGTGATTTTTTCTTCAAGCAATAGAGAAAACACCTTTTCCTGTGAAACAGCCTGACAGAAGACAATTTAAAAAATTGACGATTTATTTATTGTCTATGAAAGTAGGTTTTTCTTTTTAAATATGTTCAGACACTGCTCGTCTATTGTTTTATTATATGTACAGATAATATCTCACCTGAAATCTATTCCCATCTGACTTATTGCATTGCATCGATATCGGCGACTCAGTGTAAAGGGCGTGTAATGCATGTGCTCTCAAAGGCGTCCATGGTTTTATCGATAGGTAATTCGCACGAGGCAATGAGTTATACGATATGGACATATTATCCCATCTAGAATTTTAAAAAATATATGGAAAAATAAAAATAAGAATTTAGTAAATGATGAAGATACTATATGATGAGTGTTGTGTTGCATGCAACATATGCCTGCTGAAGTGCACTGGAGACACGTGTGTCTCCAGTACACTTCAGCAGGCCTATTAGTTCTTAATTGAAAAAAAAATTGTATAGTTGTTCCTAGCGATGTAAAAATAATTCGATAATATGACAGTTTTAAGAGACTGTAATAATTCCACTCACAGTGTACGTGGACTTAACATTAGAAATAATATAGTAACGGTATTTTAATATAGTTACTCTCGTTCGAAATTGAAATAATTTAGTATACATACTTACTCTTGTTCGAATTTGAAATAGTTTAATATACTTACTCTATTTCAAATTTGGAATAGTTTAGTATACTTACTCTCGTTCGAACTTGAAATAGTTTTCTAACGCGGCGTTAGAAACGGCGCTTTTGCAAACTTCCAATTCGGTCGCGGGATAATAATGCATGTAGTTGACACACATTTCGTCTGTGATGGCGTGGCCGCCAATAGTTGCGTTATCCTTTTCCATGGTATTGTAAATGCAGGTAGTTTCAAGATAATCGCCCTGTATGAAAAATTTTTAAATATAGTTTCCTATACATCGAATAATTGCGCGTATCAGTCATATCCCCTTCTGGGTACTGCGCTCTTTTTTATTATTTCTTACCGGTAGAATTTTCACAGGTCTGTGCAAAATCCGGATCTCTTGAAAATGTGTTGAATAATGCAGGTCCCTATTTAGAATCGGCAGCTCGACACCTTGACGCGAGTGTCGTGTCCACACGGCGACGCCAGTGAGATGGGTGTGCAGCTGGCTGCCGAATACTATGATACCATGTTCAGGTAGACCCTGAAAAAAACACAGGCTTCTTTCTACAATCGATTTTCACATTCTTTATAAATTTGTGATTGTGTGTGCACATGGTAGCCGCAACATAATGTACCTACTTAAGTTTCAGTCTGTGACAGTTATTTATTAAGAAAGAAATAGAAGAAGGAAAAAAATAATAAAAGACGTGAACCAAGCGTATAATCTTTTATATCAAATAAAGTGCCATACAATTCTTTTTCACCATTATTTACTTATGTGTCTTACCACTCCTGTGCATTGAGGAATACAGTAGCCAGTTAGAGGGAACGCCTCCTGACCACCAGGTATGGCCATTTTGTCAGTGTACTCGAGTCCCAGCTCCATAATAGCGGCGTCATATTTCCGTCTGTTAGCGGTCACGTGGAGAACAATGCCTGAACTGTCTACCCAATCTGTAAGAGTAAATATAACTACGTAGCTATTTCTGCTAAATTATTGTTACACAACAAACAATTTTATTAACGAAAATACGGGTTACGCGTGACATTTTTTTGATTTTCAATACGCCCTAATATGCTGAGACCTTTGTCTAATATTACGCATATCAATCGCTTACCGTTCTTCATCTCCGGGTTATTGTAATGTAATTCGAGCATGACGTATTTATTAGTGTCGGGACCGCCAAGTGGCAACCCGGCTTCTTCTGGATATGAAAAGGGAGGGGCGCCCATCGCCCACGCCGCTTTTACCTAAACATATGATTTTTGCAAATACCAAGTTATCTTAATCCCCAAAAAAAATCATTTGGTATAACAGGTAAAATTATGAAAACTAAAATTTAGAAACGATAAATACCTTTGAGCACATTTTAGTTATTTCTGGTCTTGTGGGTGAAAAGCAATTTCCTTCGTACAGAGGAATGTTTTTGTGGGGTTCAGCGTCACAGTAAAACAACTCCATGTGATGAACGAGACCTTCATTGCCCACAGATATGGTCGATTCGAACTAAAATGATCAAAAACAATGGAAAGGGACAAATTTACGAAACCTAAAGGAAATGTGGCGGTTATTAAAACGATTGTAATTAAACTTTTGTGATAAATTTGTTACCTTAACGATATGGTGCACGGTGCGTGTAATAAAGTCGGGTAGTTTCGTCACCTTACACCAATACGTGGTATCGCTGTTGGGCACCTTCAAATGTTTATTCGTAAAACGTAATTGTTGTGCGTTCTGTTGGACGACTGCCGGCGGAGTCAACAGGCGCACTCTGATGAAGCCGCGGTCGTGGGTCGAAGTGCAACTTATGCATAAACCTTTTGAAGAAAACAACTTGTCGACGCCTCGAGCCCAAACGACGTGGATTGTACCGTCCTTTAAAAAAAAATGTTGTTCGTTGGTCGGTTTGCAATGGTATGAACCGTACTATACAATACGACGTAATTACCTCAATTACATAATCATATTGATCACAAGTATCTAAATAACGGCTAAATGAAACACTACGGCTCTTAGTGTCCACGTGGAATGCTTCACAATCTTGTTTAAAATCGCGTATTAATCTTCCTTCGACGTCTGCATGAGTGTCCTGTCGTAGAGATATAACACATTAAAATCAGTAAAACATATTTTACAATTTCAAAATAAATCAAATTTCTTTTTCATACCTATCACATTTATCTGCTAAGTATAGTAAATTCTGAACTCTTATTATCTAATATTGCATTTTTTTTCTAACCTCAAAATGATCTCGGCCTTTATAATCCGTCCATACAAGACAAATATCTGAATATTGTAAATCTCCTCTATCAGAAAATCCAAGCGCGAACCAATTAACAGCCGGTGCTTTCTCTGACAGTATTAATTGAAAATGTATTTTCTGAATCGAGTAATCGATTTGCCATTTGAGTAAAAGGTCGCCATTCGGGTCCAACACCGCTTCGCTTTGCGCTGTTTGATCATCTGTTGAGGCGCCAAAATTTAAATGATATGTTAAATTGCAACGACGGTTAACAAGCATGAATATATTACAATTTAATTAGAATTTACTCACTCTGTTTCTGGTGGATGGTGAAGGAATAATTGCAATATAATAGCGATGTTAACACGACGACAATGCACTTTGCCCACATGGTTTTTAACTTTAGTGCATCTTTACATGTAAACGGTTAACGCTATTTCCAGCCTGTGCTTAGATCCCGGAGCCTAGTGTTCTGTTCCGCTGCAGGAACAGTAATGAACGATTCTATCCTCTAGCTACGTAGGAAATAAAGGAGCATTGCTATATCCACAGATAGATTTGTAAAGATATTAACGACTAGAATGTACAGTCGTACACAAAACGCTATCAAATAAACTCAGGCTGTTTAACATTTTTTTTGTTAGTCTTTAGCGCCTTACAATTTGTGAACATAAACCACTTCGTAGTATACTAACATAAAACGTAACATCACGCTAAGTAAGTAAGTATACTAACATATTATTCTTATTATACTAACATAGCGAAGAAGCAGGTATTTTTTTGGATATTAATTCGAAAGGTCTTAGAAGACCGGAGGAAGTGTGCAGAGCTGGCTGCCAACCTATACTAGTTGGAGAGGCACTACAAGGAAAAGAAAAATAATTTCAAACTGTTATTTCAATGTTAATAAATGAACTTAATACCCTCACAAATATATGGGTCGTAATTATCACTGTACCTAAAGTGACTTCAATTTATATTAATTGAAGGAATATATTAACCTTTTTATTTCACACATTTTAATGGCTACACTGGAAATATAGCAACTTTACATTAACAAAAGGCTGTGTGTGCGACAGTACGAACATTCTACGATTCAATATAAGAATTTTTCTATATAGCATTGGGTTAATGCGGGAATGTGAAGTTGGGATGAGGATCTACGTGGTGGCATGTCGGCATTCGATGCCCGACTTTATTAAATTCTTCCCGAATTAATTTATCGCCTGCAAATTGTTAGGCGAGATGAGAGCTGCATCAATTACGTTTTAATCTTAGAGGCGTTTAATAGTTTATCTATTCTTGGAGATATAGGATGCGTTCAATTTTGCAACACTTATTATTGCTTAACACCGAGACAATACGAATATGACGTCATGTAAATAAATGCATGCGCTGCCTATATCCAGGATTCGTATGTGAAAGCTTCAATGTATCTTTTTCTGCTGGTAACTAGAATTTTTCAGCAACGCCAAGGATTGACTGGTAGAGAATGCCACTAGGCATTAAGTCTTTTGTAGAAAAAATAATAAAGGGTAAATAAATAAAATAAATAACTAGATGTGCTTGGCGCGCGCATCGTTACCGGGTTTTAAGGGTGCAGTGCGCGGATATATTAAGATACAGAATTTACTATAATCTTTTTGAATTCGTTAAGTTATTTATTGACGAAGATTTTAGCGTGGATTACATCAGTCACGACTGTATGGTAAAAAATTATGCAAAAAATGCAGACCGTTGACGAAGCTCAGTAATATTCTTATAACAAAAAAAAAATACAGACGAATAGAGTACCATCTCCTTTTTGAAGTGGGTAAAAAATAACCTTTTTTACACAGAACATATTTGGTTTTGTCCTATTGACCGGACCACCATCAAAGTTACTTCCGGTAGTTTATTTACATATACAAGACGCCTATGTCATTTTTAAAGCGCTTGTTTGCGTCAATACAATATTATTATATCAAAACAAATAATCTTCTGAATAAAAACTCCCATCAGCTTGTACCTGACATGTTCGGTCAAGATAGGAAAATGTTTATTATTTCTACCACATGTCCAAACAATAAGAGCAAGGCATTTTTCATTGTATCAATCACTGTCTCTGTCTGTCTCTCTCTCTCTCTCTCTCTCTCTTACACAAAGCATCTTTCTTTCATTTGTATTGCTTACAACATAAAAAGAGCAGCTTAATCTACTTAATGTTTTGGGGTCGGTGATATATCTATACTTCTATATCTATATCTATACTAATATTATAAAGAGGAAAGATTTGTGTGTGTGTGTGTGTATGTAA
>DWEM01003786.1:0-10319 GCA_018245935.1 Agara belti belti | reverse complement strand
CAATGTAGACCAAGAGGAAAAAAGCCGGAGGAAAAAAACCTCTGGGCACTCTTTTGAACAATTTGTTTTATTTATTTCTTTATTGTACACAATGGACAAATATTCTAAGTACATTCTTCTAAGTATTCGGTTACAGAGTAGTAGGCTTTTTTTATCAAGTACAGAGTAGTAGGCTTTTTTTTATCAAATAAGTAAATTTTAGAAATGTTATAATTATATCTGTATATATCTGTTCTAATTACCGTCATTATATCATCGGCCATCGCCATCCACGCATATGCACTCGGTTGATGTCGAATTAGATCAAGTAACAACGAACGTACTCTTTTGGAATCTCGACGGGTCATCGACAATAACATGCTGAGGAAGAACGGTTAAAAATTAATGAGAATCCATCATATAATTAATAAAATGTATTATTTTATTGAAATATCATCGTTCGTAACCTGTAAGCGCTAGAGCATGTCCCAGCCATTTCGAAACTTGATGTAGACGCGGGAATATTCTTCAGTTTATGATAACACTCTGCTTCGAGGCTTCTAAGATAACTTATCTATAAAAATGCACATTACAACAACAAATATTTTAGTGTTTTATATGTATGCACTAGAAAGTTAAAATGGTGTTCTTTTTACTTACATTACCAAATTTTGCAATCCCCCGTTGTAAGTGACACAAAGCGTCCATAGGGTTCTTTCTCAATCGGCAGCATAAAGCAACCAAATGGTAATGTGCGGCAGTCTCTCCCGAATGGCAGACAGCGCGAGATATACAAACTTCAGCCAGCTGTAATTATTACATAATGTAAAAGCCCATAATGCAAATCAAGAAGCTACTATTAAAGCCTGTTGCTATTATTCTTGCAATTATTTCATATACCTAAATATGTAAAACTTAAAATGTAATCCGGTTAAGTTAATTGATATTCGCAACACACTATTTCATTTACATAATTGTGGAATCGATTCTTTCCTGGCATTTTGCAACACATAAACATCTCAAAAAATTCCATATTTCGATGGATATAATTCAGGTAGACTATACCCGTTTCTTTTTTCCAAAGTAAATATTGTCGCTGTATTAAATAGCAAATAAAACAAACACTTAATTTATATGCTTAGAAGTGTGTTAAAAACACTGTAAGCTGCCTCGTTTTGCATAAGTTTACGGCGTTGGTCTATTCGTAACTGTCTACGCAATCAACCGGCTCATTCGCGCAATAGGGCGAAAAGCGGGGGTGACACAGGTCAGGGCGTAATTTATTATAAAAGGTTTATGTCCTTGGCCTTGTTATCTGAGTGGTTTCCTTTCTATTCTTTAGTGCAGTTAGCATTAGTATTATATACATTGATTGACATAGTCGCGTTTAGTATACACGAAGAGGGTAATCCACAGCCTTTGTACTGGAACATACTTGTACATTGTATTACTAACAATTGCTTCACGCTTTAAATAATTGAAGGGATGGTAGTGCGTCGGGCGAACCGTATATGTTCTACCATCATTCACATTCTTTAAGTAATTTGTTTTTATGTTATAATTAAAATAATACAAGTTAACGAACAGATATAGCCCGAATCCTAAGAAGAAGGTCCGCGGCCTCATAGTACAAGCTGGTTCCTGGCAATAGCGGCGTATCGTCCCACCAGTCGCCGAGCTCCGCCTCCCAAACGCGCGAAAATTTATTTTCGTCTTCAAGCCCTTCAGCTGAAGGTCTGTTTCGATATATCGATTAATATGCAAAATGTTTCAATATGTGTTTATCCATAAATAATTATTAATATATTATTACTAATTTTGAAGTATTGCCTACTACTAATTTGCCTTTATAGCAGAATACGCAATCCCATTGCACAATAAAAAATAAAAATAAAAATTACATGGCGCCAACAATCCTAATGGTTTCAGAAACGTTTTGAGACCATACACCGTTGTTTGTCAATTTCAAGTAGAAAGCTGGTAATTGGATATCAAACCAACGAAATAATTAAATCGAATGACTGAAAAGATTAAGTCTCGAGCTGAAACTGTTACGTTGTGGCACGAAAAGGTATCAAAATCTCATTTCCATATACGATTCAGCTTTTTAGTAACTATTGCTATATGATCACTTACACTACTATTATTACTATTATAATTGTAATTTTGAATATAATGATGTAAAGTTGGAAATGTTTATCTTACTTTACAGCACACTCCATTATCTCATGAGCCATTTCAAACAAGTGTCTGGTCACATAGTAGGCACTGACTGCTACCCACATCGGTAGCCAGAAAGGATAAAGTGCCAAGAGACCTAAGAAAAATGGTTCAGCAGCGTCAGGGTCTTCCTCAAACACCATGCAAGCTTTGGACAATAGTCTAAGGATAAGAAATAAGATAGGACAATTTTAACTAAAAAATATACATATCATTATTAAAATCCACACCTACAAACTAGAAATATGCGACAAATTTTATACTGATGTACATAATGTGTCGTCTACGTAAGGATAGAAGAGCTGGCAATGGGTGTTGAACGTTGTTTGCCTATATGAATTCAGTATGAGAATTAGATATAACATCAAATGCTATGTGGTACAAACATAGTCGTACAATACTAAACCTTTTTTAAACGGATGAATGCAACATTTTGTTCTCTGTGGGTGTGAGATTGTCATATTGAATCTTTAATACCCAGGCTATTATTTTTTAGAATGAGACTTAATATCGTAAACAATGATGTGTTAAAATACTTTTTTTAACAGTATCTAATTCACTACCTATATAACTAATGATCTTACGTGAGTGGATGGCGCAGGTTTAACGTAAGGGATTTATTGATGCAGACTACCGCCCAGTCTCTGTTCATATCCATCAGGCATGTTGCCAGTTCCCGCCATACGTTTGCGTCGCGTGTTCTGTCGACTATCAACTGTTCGGCGTGTTAATACGAATATACATAAAACTTTACTTTATTTTATTACGTTTTAGTAAAACATTACAAAAAAGCACTTAATAGTAATGTTTTACTATATCATTTTTTTTCTGACCCTTTTGTTGGTCCACTGCTGGACCGGATCTCATGTTGTTGGGAGGGATTCATATTAATTATTGTTAATTAAATAGCTAAATTGGAGGTCTTTACTACTGGTAACTAGCGAATGCTTGTTTAGAGATCAGAGAGTGCCTAGCAATCGAACTTTTATTGTGTCTTGAAATAAATATGTTATACAGAAACGACCTGTAAGAATAGATCAATTGCATGAGGGATGTCCTTCATTTGTCGGGCATGTCTTGCTGCTTTTAATAAAGGTTCTGTCTTGTGTGGATTATCAACGCCAACCAGGGCGTCATAGGTTGCGCGCAGCAGGCATGAATGTGCCATCATCAGCATTTCCTGATCAGAACAATATCAGTTCTTACAATCAGTTTGAAAGATATTCCATACATACTATCAGACAGCATACCTCATAAGTGTGTTCATTGCTCAAAAATTCTTGTGGGATAAAATGATTGTTGACATATATTCCTGCGTCTTGCCAAAAAGACGTGATAATTTCCACGCGATTGCGTGTTTCACTTAGTTGCCGGTTAATAGCACAGATGTCTGTCATACCTAGAACAAAACTGGCGAATACAAACTAAACTTAAATCAAAACGCCGGTTCACATTTCACTTGTTCTAGGAAGACTTTCCTCTCACAGTATTTTTTCACAATTTCCAAAGTAAAATTTCACGATAAAAGACATATTAGGCTACTGTCTTGTACTAATGTACTAAGGGCATGCATTTACTAGTATGTATTTAATGGACGCAAACGAGAATGAAAACTATGTGAAGATTAGATGGAAGTCTTCAGGAATGGCGCAAAAAGAGGTCCTTTCTAATGCCCGCAACTCATTGGCGACTCCTTGGATGTTGCAAGATCATCGTGCGCCTGTTCGCTGGGCTGAATTATAAAAAAAAGGTAATCTAATGTAATCTTAAAGTTCAGGTTGCACCTAAATGCACACTGACACCAATTATAGAATACTTTCATTTGATGACTATGTATTTATTTAAACCAGAAGTGTTTAATGGTAATTACCTCTTAAACTATTTAATGATTATAGCACACTAAATAGTGGTAACTTGACAACAGGTGAATTCTACGCGATGACGGCAAATAAATACATTTGAATTAATTAGTCTTAATCGAATAATTCGTTACGATCATTAAATTGAAAACACGAAGAACCTCTATTTTAAAGCATACCACAACTGCTGCTAGCAAATACTCACAGTTTTTGAAGCACGTTCAAAAGTACAGGTTATTATTATTGAATTATTACTATTACATTTTCTCGGAGATCTTAAAGGCATTAAAAATGTCACATTAGAGGTTTGGTCCGTGACGGTCCGTGGTTTAATCTTAACCATTTCGAGCTGAAGTCGTGTGGTGGACCATGTTCCAGGCCTCCTTTGATAGTGAGAGAGACCATGCCTAAGCATTACGTAAAAAGTCCTGCATCCGAGCCAAGTTATATTAATATTAAAGTAATTTACCATAATAAGGAATTCTGCGTAAGGAGTTGGCTGCATTCTTAATTGTGGACTGCCAGTCCCGTTTTAACTGCCCTCGGCCTCTACATTCGCGTTTAAACTGTTGTTCTTCCATTTTTTCCAACATTTCGTTTATTTCGGAACTGCAATTTTGTTTTTCTTTAGTAGTTGCTATTTAAGGTAAGCCGCGACAAAGATTTCAACATACCTAAATGATTAAAATATACATGTATCATTTAATTATATACCTATGCATAATTGAAAAGCTTATAAACAATGCCTACTTTGTTTTAGATTTATTCATGTACACCATAACAAAGATAAGACGTAGTACATATAAATAGGTACAATTGAAGTGTACGTCTGTGATTACAAAATAACTGTGTTTTCTCGACTGTTTAGTTATTTACACGATACTGAAACACAAACTTTTTTTAAATATTTGTCTATCTGTCTGTTTTTCTGTTTTCGGATTAATCTCGAGAACGGCTGAACCGATTTTAATAGGACTTTCTCTGGAAGATAGACGAAGTTATAGAGTAACATATAGGCTCTTTTTATCCCGAGATTCCCATGCCATCGAGATTTATGCGGGTAAAACCGACGGGCAGAGCTCGTTATTAAATAAATATGTTGAGGAATACGAATACATTTGATATTTGAAAAAAACATAATTACTTCTAAAGCTTTTGACAAAATAAAAACTTACGGAGTTATATGCGGTGGTATAACAGGCTTCCGTAATGGTCTCGCTAACTTTATTTCAACAATAATGAAGGCATTGGTGTCATCCCCGCCAGTGGGCCTCGCGAAAAATCCTAGCTCAGTACTTGTACTTGTCGGAGCTGAATCTGTTGTTAATCTGTAAGTTAGGCGTATTTAAACATTCTAAGAGTATTGATTATCATATTTTTATTGCTATTAAAAAATGGAGAAACGTGATATGAAGGAACCGGAGTACAGAAACCTAATTGTTTCTTTAAAATAGACTCAAATGGGCAAATCGTATTATAACTGTTTAATATGTTGTTTTGTTTTAAATATAGTCAAGGCGCAAAAAAGATAAAAATATACAATTGCTAATAAGTTTAGACAGTTCAATATACATGGATTGTAAATATACATTTTTTGAAATAGTACGCACTTGCTCGGTTTCTTGAGCGTTCCTTGCGTTGAAGACACTTTGTCGTTTGTAGGTAGAAGTAAGTCACAAGCACACTGTTTCAGCATTGCTTCACGGTTTATCCATTGTAATGGTGTTATTAAACGTACTGCGCTCTCTAAAACGTTGTAATATAGAGATATAGAATTTTAAGACTGTGGTTTGCAATTGGCTATTAGCTTCCCTATCTATACAAATAAATAAAATTGGAGTGTCTGTTTGTAATATTAAAATCGCCGTTTTTATTAAATGCATATGTATGTATACACGGTACATACCTACTTATACCAAAATAACATTTTTTACAATCTTTGTCTGTCTGTCTGTTTGTTCCGGCTAGTCTCTGGATTTGCTGGACCGATTTTGACGGGACTTACACTGGCAGATAGATGATGTAATAAGGAGTAACTTAGGCTAGTTTTATTTTAACTTTAATTCAGACGCGGCCGAAGTCGCAGGCACAGCTAGTTGATATATAAACATATTGTTAGTCTTGAGTTTTAAAATTGTATGAGGCACTGTTAAACAGGCACTGCAGTACGTGTCCTGTGTAGATCGTATTATATAACAAGGATTCATTTTTGATAGAACGTAACATCACGCCTGTATTCCCCGAAGGGATAGGCAGAGGAGTGTAGTACACTCCCACATTTCACCAGTTAAGTCCCATAATGGAATAGGTGGTGAGCCTATTGCCATGCACCGGGCACACATCCAGACTCTGAGTCACTATTAGAAATTCTAAATTAGAAAAATCCAGCAGTACCCAACCCGGGATTTGAACCCAGGACCTCCCGATCGGCAGTCGCGCTAGCAACCGCTCGACCAACGAGGCAGTTAGTTGCATTGTTAGTTAGTTGCATCGTTCATGTTTTTGTGCACATTCAGTGAAGCGAGCGTAAACGGCATGTAATTAATGCAATTGGTAAATCAACAATCCGCATGAAGCGGCGCCTAAATCTGTAGAATGCAATATACGAGTACGGTAGAATTTCCATCTCATATCAAATATTCGAGCCCTTTAATAAACTTTGGCATGCACCTAATATTTAGGTTATTTTTACTGGATAGCAGTAATCTCACGTTATCGACGTAGCTGCAAGAAATCGTCGAGGCAACGACACAATTGCGGCACTTCCCAAAAGCGAACATCAAGGTTCTAATTCAATCGTACGCAGAAGTAAACATAAAAATTTAGCGGCAATTTCCTTTCCGTAAATACTCGTGAATGTCGAATAAATTCGCCGAATGAGCCCTCGGGCGATTGAGCCAGGAGCGAAACGGTCTAGACCAGGCACATCGATTAGAACGGATGTCATAACTTTGGTATTTGGAGTCGTTCGAGTAACGCTCGTGGCAACGCCTTCGTAACGGTCCTTCGTCTAACGGAAATGTAGGTCGCGTGACTAACATTACCCAAACAGGCTAATCCTTTGTTATCTATCGCACCGTGTAACTAGTTAAAAATTGAAAATTTTGGAAATCAAAGGGTATTCTTGATTAATAACAATGTGGCTGCGATACTGAATGGAACCAAATATTAGCCGTTAAACACGAAATGTTGAGTAGTTTTTAAATTCGTGCGGGCTTTTACTTAGAAATTATGGCGACTTTCACTCTTTAAGTATACGAACCTATAGGCCATCCAAGTCACTATTACACTAAATTTAATGATTAAACGTAGTATGTACTTTTGATCGATTCATAAATTTAATGTTATGGTGTATAAAGTTGTTTATATGAAGAACCAGGAACTATTACGGGGTTAGTTATTAATAGGAAGATCATCAGATGACTTTCAGCAGTAACATTAATTGTTAAAACCTTTTTTTATTTATCTCAGTGATATTCAGCGCTGGTTTCTATCGGTATACACGAAAACACTCAACGCGTAACATTTTATTCGCGCACGACAGAAATAAAACAAAATAGCAGAATGTGACGCTCATGCAACCCTCTTTTATCCGCTGTGTTAAAATATATCTTTTGATGTGGTTCTGCAAAGTGTCATTTCATCCTCACGAAGCGAAAACGACTACAAAGTGAAAGAAAAAAGATTAAACGCCTTCTCTATGTTATGCAGAAACGAGGAACACCTGGTGCACTTTAGGTCAAACTATACTGCATGTTAATGGTGCTGTTGCTTGTCACTTATAATGGCCTAGTATTTTATACTATCCAAAGTTTATAGATGTACAGTATTTTTATTTATGACACAAAGACTTGGACCACTTATCGACACACTGTCGGCTTTGAAGAAGAATTATTCTGCGCCTACTCTGAAGTCTTTCATGTCATTGCACTCCAGGTGCGGAGGAGTAGGAAACAGAACAGCCGGAAACTGCTATCCGTCTAGTGGTTACATGTAATGCTCCAGTTAGAGGAATGCAATTTTATTCAGCATAGCATTAATATCTCATCTCAATAAATTTCGTATCGTTCAATTGGCGAAAAGTAGAGCAGATATTGAAATTACCAATTTTTTTTAAACGTATCCTTTTAGTGTTTTTGTTTGTTAGTTATGATTTTTAAGGCGTAAAAACTACAAATAAAATTGTTTTCTTTCTATTTACTGACATTTTTTTCAGCTCCGAGTATTTATGTTTTTGTCTTGTATCTCCGTGCCACCGATGACTATTTGGCGTTCCACTAGTTCTCGTTCTTATTGAGTTCACAGCAATTTTGAGTTAAGATGATACAACATTAGTTCCCAAAGAGAACCGTACGTAATAGTTAAACAAAACGGTACCAGTGGCAATATCATTTAGTTGGATGTGCACAAAGGAGTTTACGTTTATTTATTAAAAAAATGTATTTGGAGCAGAAATTGCAGAGCCAAGGTTAAAATGAAAGCAGTCAAAGAAAACGAGCTCGGTACTAATTGAACCTTAGAATTAAAAAAATATAAAGTTGCGCAAATGAGAATTAAAAAAAAACACATTCAAAGCCCACGCAACGCCGCCAAAATTGTCATTAACTTTTATTACTTTTAACTAAAAACAGTATATACTATTTCCATTTTTATCTCACGTCTTCAAAGGTATTTATTTTTAAAAAGAAAATGTAAAAATACATAAACACTTTAATTTACAGTTTTTTAAATAAATAGTATCTAAACAATGAAGATTTGCAAAATAATATTAATTAATATTCTTATAAACAACTTGTACTAACTAAACTAACAGTCCTATTCATAAAGTCCTATTCGAAATCGACGGTGGTAGTCCGAATACTCGTGACTGCTGTCTCCTTATTTGCTATTCTCTTCATATACAAAAATAAACAAAAAAGCGTATTCCCGGGCAGCGGGCGCCCTGCGTGCATTCGTGCAACGTAATAATACTTTGGCTTGGAGCCCGCATCAAAATGATTTTTGGCGCAACGAATGGATCGAAACAACGTATCGGCAGGATGAAACATTGAAAGCGGAAAACTCGGCCGAGATATGGTTCCTATACGGATTTCCTACAGGGAAATACGACTGAGGGTAATGGTACAAAATAATTCAGCTTTAAGTAGTTGTAGTGCCTCCACTCACTGAAGCTTGAATTGAATGGCGATTATACTCGTAGATTTACAATAATTAGGAATCTATCTTTTGTTTTGCCGGCTTTTTTTCTCCCATTCTAGTATAGCTTGAAGGACGCACGAAGCTGAAGAACGATGACTGAAACACGTATGACGTTCATTGAGTGATAAACTATAGTTAACAAATTAATTGAATTTGAATATGTTTGTTACCAGCTGCTTCAATCTCGCAAACAGATTGCATATTATATTTCATAATTTATCGCTGATTTCATTATGCATCCGTTAACGAAAATACTTACAAGTGGTCACGCTGTGACTGACTGATACCATTTGATATAATAGTTAAAAAAGAACGAAAGAAAGAAAGAAAGGCGGTCATAGTTGTACATCCGATTTTTAAGAGACAATGACACAAGTAAAGGCGTGTTCACGCATAAATTCCTAACACAATTGATGGATGTTGGTACTCAGTAAAAAGTCAGTACAAACTAGTGTATAGTAGGAAGTGTATCGATCCGCGTGCAATCACGTCCGATTGTGATGCAAATGTTCCAAATTGCGATCCGGATCCGCACAACGTTACTCGGCTGTAAAACAAACGCATTACGACGCGCCACCGGTTAATGACGTTTAATGACGGCCAGGTTCGGGTTAATGATCCTGTCATTAACGAGCGCAGATAAGGAAATGTTAATGTATTATTTTGATATTCATTAAGTGTATGTCTCATGATTGTACACGGCGTCACATCGGAATGAGAAACATTAAGGTTGTATTATTACATTGTTCCATGCTGGTTAAGTGCGACGTAGTAGGTAACGTAACATCACGCCTGTATTCCCCGAAGGAGTAGGCAGAGGAGTATAGTACACCCCCACATTTCACCAGTTACGTTTAAGTCCCAAGATGGAATAGTTGGTGAGCCTATTGCCATGCACCGGGCACACATCCAGACTCTGAGTCACTACTAGAAATTCTAAATACAATACAATATAAATATACTTTATTGTACACCATAAAATACAGAAACAAAAAGACATACACAAGATGACAGAGAGTAATATACAAAAGGTGGTCTTATCGCTAAGAAGCGATCTCTATC
>DWEM01003785.1:0-10321 GCA_018245935.1 Agara belti belti | reverse complement strand
GGTTGAACATTGCTTCTCTGTCGATTGGTTCAGTATAGAAACTGCTGTCAGATGACTGATAGTTCGTCTTGAAATAGCTGGTGGTATAGGTAACAGATAAATCAGATTAAAACATGTAAGAAGTTTTATTGTTATTTGTTCTGGCAACATTTAATTTTTACTGTTTGTCGTGGCAACATTGTTGTATGAGTCGCAATTTTTAACTGTGACCAGTGTTCCAGAACGAGTAATTTAATTTCAAAATCAATATTTGTCAAAACAATTATTTTTGAACACTTCTGCTGTCGAGACCGGCAGCATGGCTGTCGCGTCGTCACGAACACAACAGCTTTGCTGTGGTGCAGCAAAGGTATATGCGAAGTCGATCTTTAATTAGTCTTTGTTTTAAAAAACCGCATGTTATTTACGCTGAAAGCTGTTACCGGCTGGTTACTAAGTTACTGCTAGGGCCACACTCGACACACTTTCGCCAAGTGCAGAAGTAGAGCAGTTGTTAATTTATTTCTGTACTACCTTTTGTTTAAGGCGTCACTCGCTCGCAATTCTTGCGCGGTTATTGTTACGTAACGAACAAGGCGAAATGGTTTAGTATGTACTCTTGTTAATGTCACAATTTTTTTCTTTGTTCCATGAAAATAGCAAAGGTGAGTCTAAGCTGGGTTAATGCGAAAACGGAATTTAAATACGGCTGCAGGTCTACGTGAGAGCCGACGCAGCCCTCTGCACCTACCCTGGTAACACCTAAATACTGGTTCATAATATAATTCCATCGCATTCGAATATTAATATACGTAAATTACTTGTCTATGCATGTGTCATCTAAATAACAACAGGTTCTTAGAGACGGCATCCAATGTAATTTGAATACGCATTTCTTATCTAACAAACACGTCAATAGTGTTCGATAGGTATTTCCTTATCTTTAAAGAGTCATCTTAGTTTTCATTTATTATATTTAATTCCCAAATATTAGTATTAGATCAAAAAACGTTTTATAATTTCGGGACGCAAATATAAATCATTAAGCGATTTAAGCTATAAGAGATTAAGAACGAACTTTCTTAAGTAATGTAAAGTATAAAAAAAGTGCAAATCTCATCTAACGCATTACGTTTTGACTGTACCTAAAAAGAGATGCGGCAAGATGCTAAAGAGGTATCTATTAAAAGTACCAACATAACTTGGTCGAGTTGCATATACTCTAACAGAAACTCCCCGGTACTGGTAACCAGAACAGTCATTCGTCAGCTCGTATGACTAAGTGAGTACTGAGTTGCGAAACGCCCGCTGTCTTATCGCCTGGATGTCGGTCTGTCCAGCACAGAAAAACGATAAACGTATCTCGTTACATTCATATCGTCCCAAGCCATAAGCGGTCACGTACGGTATCGACTATTGATAAACTCCTTCCAATTAAATAGCATCATTTATTACCAATATTACAAAAAAAAATATTTTACAGACGTTGCAAACGATTATTCATGAGTTAGGTTTGTATGCGGAAGAGGTTGTATGTAAATAAATTTCAAATAATTATGTACGTGTTATTAAGTTAGATTTAAGCTCGGTTTACAATTAAGTTTTTACACTACTTACATATTTTCCCCAAACCATTTTTATATATACCTTTAAGTAGCAGATACTATTACTTTTCAATGTCTCCACTTACATTGATCATGCAGTTGATACAGTCATATCTTTGATCAGTCATATTTTAATATTCAACCTTTTTCGAATTACGTATGACATTTACATTTCAAATTTGTCGTTATTTTTCCTAACGTTCTCCTTATTAGCTTTGGCAAATTGAATTTGGAATTAGTAGGTACCTACGCTCATATGAGTTCACGGTGATTATGACTTTAAAAATAAATAACCTGACATTCGGCTCGTGCCTCCGCTGCCCTGTAATGAGCAAAGTTGTTTTTTTTTACACTTACGTACGGCTCAGATGAAAAAAAAATTGTAGTTTTCATTTTCTTTTTAGCATTTTCCTTTTACCTTTTCTCTTTTTTTTTTTAGCGTCAGCGGCCTACTGTGCTCTTTGCGGCTTTATCTACTTCACTTCGTTCCCTTGTGCACTCTCTCAAAGACTCCCAAAAATATTAAGCAACCTTTAAAAACTGGCCGAAGGCGGTCATCGCTATTGTAGCGAATACTGCAATTTCTTCACAAAGATATGCTATGTGTGTATTCGACTCTTAAAACTCTCAAGTTTAGGTCGCGGCTATTAAGAAAATAATATACCTAACATCTACTGCAATTTTATTACACGTCCTGTAAATGCTTTCTTATACAATAGTGATATACAAATAAGCAATTGCTAATATAAATTACAACTGTTGAAATAGCGTTTAAATTACGGGAAGTTTTTTTTTACAAAAATCGTCTACATACATAGATAATCAAGTTGATCCTGTGGTCAGAGAACCTAACGGCTGAACTGAAAAAAAAATTAAAAAGTAAAAGTAAAAAAATAGTAAAAGTAAAGTATCATCAAAGCGTTTGTGTCCACGTAGCAGTCGTTTTTGAAAATAGCACAACTTTTAAATCGTTTAACGTGCAAAAATTATTGTATTTTTTGTTGTATGCGTAAATATTGACCAATTATTTCCGATACATGAAACGTACAGTACAAGCCTATCAGCCGATCGTCGAGTTTTTTGCTTGGACCGCCCCTCGGTAACACCGAGCAACACATCTGGCCGGCTTCTTATCAGAAACAGAAACATGGCATTGTGTTTAGAAGGAAAACATTGGATTTTATCACAAAATTATATTGTTAGTGTTTCCGTCCTTAAGTTGGAACTCCATTGGCGATACACGAAATTATTAATTGACATTTAACTTGTAAGAACAACAGTCTTTTTTTGTCCCCTTCCAGCGGGTAGCGCGTCGGTGATGTTTTTTTTTCTGTTTCTTTATTACGAAACGCTTGTTAGCGAAGATCGATATGCGTGGCCCACACGTGTGGGCGACTTGGTGCTAATTTTGTTTTATGTCCATAAATGATTCATTGTTGTACTATTCTCATAATATAAAAAAAAAAGATCTGTTGAATCGAGCAGCTTGCAATTTTACGAACGGTTAATTACATGTGCCGTTTATTAAGGGTCATTTGCATCGTGCTTATCTAAAAAGTATGATAACAACAATAAGTTACGTAATTGTATCTATAATATTATACATGAATCCATTCAAACACGTGACAGTTTCATCAAATATTTATTGCGCTTGTAGCAGTGTATGCATCTCAATAACAACAGGTTACCCAGTTCATTGACGTACAGATCCGGCAATCTAAGATAACTGGCAAGCAGTAAACAGTTTAGCTGTTCAATTGCTACGGTTATTCACGTCACAACAAGCCCGCCTTGTGGCTTGCACCCGGCCCTCGGCTAAGTGGACGCGTTTACAAGCTGCGGTAACGCTTGGAGCGTATCGCTACGCTTAAGTTCGCTTATATCTAACATATGCTTTTCTTTTGATATCTTAATGCGGTAGAATTGAAACATGGATGAATTGTAGACAGATAAAAATTAAGCCGACACGTTGTAAGCCGTCACGTTTCTATAGATGGCATGTAGGGATTCAGATACATTTCAGATTGAGAACAGATGTTATTATGCTATTTTTATAATAAAAAACATCGTTCAGAAATGAATCATATCACATGTATTTCATTTCTTTATGTACCTATAAAAAGTATAACATCTCAGAATGCGGTTAAAAACATTATTATTAATTATTTATCCTTGAGTTTGTCTGTTATCTTTTCATATGTAGGCCAAAGTAAATCCTCCCTCAATACTATAATACACGTGTCCAAAGGGTTTTGTTCTTAAAAGTAATTAATACTCAAATATGTGACAAGAATATAAATCATATAATGGAACTTCCGCAGTCAGCGCGTTTATTTACACGGCACCTTATTATACATAGTACCATCGCGAGTCATATACAATTGTCTCTTCCTCTCAAATCATAGCTAAAGACAAGAACACACCGATACCGCTATATAAATTGAATATATAAATTGAATTAAATTGAATTATTTTATTTATTTTAATTTAATTATAACACTTTGTTGTTTCACGAAAATTAATTATAACAATTTGAATTATGAAAACCCGTGTTTCAATCAAACTTGAAATCTGTCGATTTTGAGTACAGGTAGACATTCTTTATATTCTACTCATTCTATACTTAATCTAACAAATACGCAGACGAGCTACTTGATGGTAAGAGGTCAACGTCGCCTTTGGACAACTTCAACACCAAAGGAGTTGCCAATACGTTCCCGTTTTTCAAGGAGACCGCTTTTAACCCTTCCTCTGATCCTTAAAACCTCTGATGGAAGTTTACTCGCGGGTTTTTTTTACATTTCCTTTCATTGCCTATCACGTTGCCCTCAATATTATTTTCTTCAGCTACAATGCTTCAGTTTAGATCGTTAACAAATATTCAACATTGTATACTTCTCCCGGTTGGTTTAGCGATACAGCTCTTAAATCACACAATGCAGCCGCGCGCCGGTGTGTCCCGGGCGGCGCAGGGGCCGAGATTGACTCGAGTTCCGTCGCAAGCGGTACGCGTACAAGATTGTTTCCTCGTTAGCCGCCAATTGAGCAGGCGGTTCCGTTCCTTGCGGAACCCCGGCCCTAATAGCTAAATTGCCCGTTCAAGTGCGTCCACAACGTGTGCCCCCTATCACGATATGATTTTTTTTCAAATCCCGACTCATAGGGACATCCTACAAAAATGCATTATACAAAATACGGTTAGAAGCGGTGGTTTGAAAGTGGTTTGAAATTTCGTCTCCCTATAATGGTGAAGGAAAACTTCTCGAGGAAACCTGCACACCTTATATATTGTTTAATTAGTCAGCGGAATGTATTTTATTTGATCTGACAACAACGCCACATTTAAATATTACTAAAAATGTCCATTGTTGATGTCTTCAAAAATATTACCTATACTATATATTACCTAACTATTAAAATTGCTAGCTATCAAGTAAGATTTTGTAAAGAAAGGATATAGGTAGAGGTTAAGAGTGCTTCCAGCTGACTAAACTCCACCTGGCTTCACTGACTAAATTTGGAATACTTGTTTAAATTTAGTACTGTGTAGTGAACTAAACGGTATTTAAATACGATATTAATATCAGCAGATAATACGAATACGATACACCACTAAACATGTGCACAACAAAGTAAGTAAAAAAAATCCACAAGTGTGTATTCAGCGCTAGATTACATTGTTTCTTGTCAAATATTTTCTCAAAACTCCGCCAAAGGACAATGCGAGGTTTGTTAGTGTTTGCGGTATCTTTGCAAAATGTTTATTTTCGGAATAGATAATCCCCTTCGTTCGGCTCCTACGATGAAACTCGTGTTCAATGTTCTAAATGAATTTTTAAAATAAATACATAGATTTGTTTTGTAAACATTCAAATATAAAATTTACGGCCACAAACGAAGTGTTATCGAAATAAATACATAGAACTCACGATTCTTCGAAAGACGTTCGAAGATGTAACATATTTTAACAAATACGATATGATTATTTCCAATCTCTTATTGGGGATATTGCGTTGTAAAATTAAATTATTTATAGAAAAAAAAGAGGATTTCTACAAAAGTAGGTATTATATACCAATACATGCGCAAAATGAGACATTATCCAGATAGTTAATTGTCCGGAACAGAAATTAAAAAAAAACCTGTTCCCCTAACTTCGTATTTCGATGCCTATAACATGTACCACGTTTTCCTTAAACCGAAATGCAGTTACAAATGTTGTAATGATATGAAATTTGAAATATTGTAAAAAAAACCACTCGTGTTTTAACGGTGAAGGAAAACATCGTGAGGAAACGTGCACGTGGATGAAGTCTGCTTATCTGCACTTGGCCAGCGTGGTGGAGTTTGACCTTAAGCAATCTCTTTACGACAGCAAACCCCTATACATCAGTGGAACAACATAGGGGTTGAGAAAAGTGTCTTAAACGCAAGCACATAAGACCTATTCAAATGGATTGTTGTTTCAAGGGTTTCCAATTCGTCTATCGCATCTGTGTGTCTACTTCGAACACTAGAGCTTCACGAGAGGCAAATGGATCCTATACCTCGATGGAAAGAAACTTGAATAGAGACAATGATCTTGGCGATTACGCAACATTGCTCTACACTTACGTCGTATTACTGAAGTTGGTGCAAATTACTTCTTGAAGCCAAAAATACTTCTGGCCACCGTCCAAAGTATTTCAAAGTCTGCATCAAATCCTGCGATTCACGCTACTCACTGTCGCTTAGTTCGCCGAGCGAGCGAGCGAACAAAATTGTTGAATGGCTTCATAAAACCCCTTAGCGTTCTATTAACGGATATAAGTCTTCTATCAGCTGAAGAAGATTTGGACGTTACCATCGCGAAGCTCTTGCTAGGGATAGTTCAAAACGTAGCTCAAAATGTAACAGTAGCTAACCTCTTCATTTACAGTTTATCGATTTTTATCAAACAGTAGTCTACGAAAACTTCGCAAAAGAAGACGCTTACAAATTTTTGGCAAAATTGGTCACCCATAAGAAGAATCCGCTGCCGGCAATGCTCACCTTGTTTTCCAATATGCCACCGCATCAGAGCTTCGGTCGTTTCAAAATACACAAGTAAATTGTTTTCCTTCATGGCTATGCTATATAAATATCTAATTAAAATTTGTGTTACAATGTCGTAAACAAACTTATCGTTAAATTAAATGTTCAATTTATTAATTAAAAATGTCAGAATTTAGTTAAGTACATTGTGCAAACAAAGGTACATGAGGAATTATTATTTTTAGTTAATAAAAATATCTTGTAACAAATAACAATTGATCGAATTGTGCGGTTATTGTAATTAACTTGTTGATTACATGTAACAGCTTCATTAATTAGCAATTATAAATAGATATATGTATAGGTGGAATTAATATTTATGTTATTTCATAAGTATTTTCTTGGCAACAAATTGCACGAGTACGAATTTGTCGTGATGTCAACATTTTGCCATTATTCTTTCTTATAAAATTTATTTAAGACTTCATCTCCATTGTGTTTATATTTCTTTAATATCGCGATATTATTGCAAATATTATCTTATATCGCCCAATATTTTATACATATACATATTATTATTATGTACTTTTATGCTTGAATGTCTTAGGTTACGTATATTGCGTCATTGGAATATAATTTTTTATTTTTCCACTCTTCTGGTTTTAACCACGTTTCGACGGAACGAAATGACACATTTCATCATCATATAATATTTTGATTGAAACGTAAAATATACTATCACATCTATCTTTGCTTTCAACCCAATTTGTAAACCCAATACGTTGATACATAACCGTTAATTTCGTTCGTCATCCGCCGTGACCGTGTATTCCGTGCATTAGACTTTGGGGTTATGAATGACCTCGGTTAAAACTCGGCGCAACTGCATGCATATGTAACGGTATAAGTTTCCTTGCAGTTTAATAGCGGTTGTTCGTAAGTGTAATATCTGGTAATAACTGTTGTGCTCCGCTCCGCTCCATGCCTTTGGGTACGCTTACGGCCCCATGAGGAGTTAGGAAGTTTCCAGAATTGTTGGCTGTTTTTATTTATGGGTATTTAATGTCCTAATAGTACGCGTGCATAGAGATTTGCGAGATTCTTCTTCGAGATTAGAGAGAAATCGTCTTTCAGCATTGGAAATATCCTAGATATTCGTAGTAAATATTTTTTGAATCGTTTAATAAGAAAAATAGCGAATAGTGAATATTTTTCTATTCAAATAAAGCTAATTACATTAACGACAGTCATGCCGAACAACGCTGATTTTTTTGCTCAACGATTTTTTTTTATTATCACGTTTTAATAAATATCACATGAATTTGGCCAGTAATATAATTATAAAATAATTTTTTCCAATGTAAATAAAGGTAAAGCAATGCACTACGGTTACCCAATTTAAATTTAGTGACATTTATTTTTGACATTGATTTGACGTTCCTTCGTAATACTGTTTCTACCCTAAGTCCGGGTTACCATATAATTAAAAATTTCTTTAATGGTAGGAAATATTATAATAATCTTGACTCATTGTCGTCGATGTTAAAATTTTGGTGGCTTCAACAGCAAATTTTATATTCCGTTTTATTTTTTGTTTAATTTAATTTTACTAATATTGTTATCAGATTGTCCTTTGGGAACATTACAAATCTGAATAATTCACATGCATATTCAAATAGAGAAAATGAAAATTTGATACGCCAAAATAAATTATATGCTTGACTGGTGAGCTGTAATCCTTTTTAACTTACTTTGGTTTAGACATGGGTCCCATAGAGAGACAACAACGTAACCATACCTATATGTCGCTAGTATATTTTGTAAACAAATAATTAACATGCAAATATAACCATTGTTATTAATTTAGAACAGTAATTTTTTAATTAATGTATTGTTTAAAACATTATAAGAATACATAGTACAAATTTTACAGTAAGCATTTCCACACAGTACAATTTCAGTGATCAGCTGTTAGTTCATTCAATTTTTCGACCTTCTACTTAGTACCACACCAACCTGTTCTTGCGTTAGTGATGTGACAGTGACGTATTTGTCCTCAGGTTATGTTTTTTTTTTATCAAACACATAATCCAACGGCTCTTGGACTTGTGGACTGAAACTGTGTTTATTCGTGCAAAACTTGTGAGACGAGTATTGACTTCCGCCGTGCTATTTTATTGTAAAATTTGTACAATTTTACTACTTTTAGTAAGTGAGAACTGAACATCATATTTTATTATTATAATTATCGATAGATTACTTAATACTTAATGTAAACAATAATATATTATACAACGATAATTTTCTATTAAACGGAATTAATTGGCTTTCATTGACAATGCATTTTGCATAGTGCTGTGTAGAATTATGAAAAAGGTACCGATAATATTTCCATAATAACAATTCATAAATATACATAGGGACCACACACTGCTCTTCAATAACAAAGAAAAATAAGAGCAAAAGTATACTGTTGATAATATTAATTTTAAGAGATTTTTTTTACAATTACAACATTAACATGATCGGAAGGAAGCGATAGAAATGGCATTGCGATATTTTTTTTATTTCCTGCAATAATTTGAGGTGTTGGCAAAACTTGTTAGTCCATTTATAATTTTATTTCGATGAATCAAAGTCTGGCAAAACAAACATTGTTATGAGTTGCATTGAACCCATTTTGCGTTCTACGTCGTCTTAAGACCGTTGCACGGTAAACTGCATTCGGAAAATTTAACTGTTGTTCACCGTCAGTTGTGAACTAGTTTCTACATAATTGCCAAAAATCTCATTCACGAAAACCAAGGCACGATTCAACGTTATTTAATTACTGAAGAAATTATATTTACGATCAATTTTATTGTTATATATTTATTACATCTAAATAAAATGGAAGTGTCTGTCTGTGATTTCAAAAAAATTGTTGTCTCAAACCTTTTTAAAATTGTTGTCTATCTGTCTGTCTTTCTGTTTGTCCGGGCTAATCTTTTACTGGAAGATAGAGAAGATTGTAAGGCGCGATTTTTTTATTTCAAAATTCCTACGGGATCGGAATCTACACGGGTCACAGCTAGTATTAAGTATAGTTTTCGTTCAAAATAAGTACCGAAACATAAAGTGAGGTATTTAGTTATAAAATTAACTAAGTTATTTATGTTAATAAGCACGTTTGGAAACAGAGTGCAATATAAATCGCGATCTAGATTAGGTACATTTAACGGTATATCTCTCTGCATCGAAAGATCGAACAAGAGATAGCTTTTTTCGCTTTAATTTTGTTTTAATTGGCCAACGTTTTCCTAATATTCTGCTTACTTTTAAACGTAATCCTAGATAAACCATAGGCTAATCACATTTCGTATTTTTAGTTCGTTGAACTACTGAGAGTTTTAATTAACGAGAGTTTTAATTAATTAATGAGAGTTTTGCTCGCGCTGAAATTGATTTTTGTATTGCTATTAACCAAGAGTTTCATACAATCGTACAATCTATTTTACCACTTTTGCGGTGGAATTTCCAAAGTTCCTTGGACTTGCTAGAATCAAATGGTAGCGTAGCCAACAGAGAAACGCGACAGTAATGATGTCATGTGGATATCGAATCGCTTTTGAGGTTACATTTATGTCAGAGACCGAAACAATTCGCGGCATTTAAAGCGCGAAATTGACAATAATGGCCTCCGTATTGACGTTACCAGTATGTCACGTATTGTTTAAGTTTTTATT
>DWEM01003784.1:0-10322 GCA_018245935.1 Agara belti belti | reverse complement strand
GTTGATGACCGGTTATGAACAAAAATGACCGAATTGTTTTTTTGATGGTTTTAAACCGTTTTAAATATATCCCAACAATCCGAATGCTTAATGTGCTTTCTAAACTAACACTGCTGAAAATTTCCCACTAAGCCAACCATCCAATTGTCAACAGCACTAAGTGGCCAGTGTTTCACTTTGATCATTTGCAATCTGTATTGGCGGTATTAGTGCTTCAAAAGTGGTTTAATTATAGAATGTATATAGATTTTTTTTTTAAATATATTTGTAATTGGTTAGCAATATAGGAAACTGATGATGTAGCCTACACTATATATTTAAGAAAAGCAATGTAATGTACCTGGAATGCCAATCGGCCATCAGCAAGTCGTTCTCGGGCAGACTGTGCTCCCAGTCCAACACACCGTCGTAGAGACGCCCTCGACAAGGACGACCACCTCCATGTCCAGACGCACACGGCACCCCACTGCATTTCCTACCCACAGTCTCCACGGGGCAACTTCGAACAAACTGTCTGTAAAACAATTGAGAATTTTTAATATAAATTTTCAAAACTACAATTCTAAATTGCACTGGTAAGCAATTACTTTTTTTTCAAATGTTAATCCAACACACAAGTATCTGACCACAAATTAGGGAATTAAATGTCTGTGTTATGCTAAATGAACAGATGATAAATAAACTTTACAAGAGAAGTATATTTATGACATACAGACACAGTTTAAACATGTCTCATAAATGTTTGCTTTAAAGGCCAGTTAAAGTTTAAAAAACTTTCAATATCGTTAGAATATCTAAATAATTTGCACACCCTGTGGGCTAGGATAGGAGAACCAGTCATACCATTTTCGTAAATTGTTTGTACTTATCCTGCAAATAAATAAATGATTCAGGATTATGGAGTAAGCTCTTTACCTACCTAAGTAACATGAAAAGGTCAATTCCCAGCAGTGGGATTAAATGTTTTGCTAGCATACCTTTTGCATAGATTACACTCATCAATGAACATGTTCCCGTGTAACTCAGACAAATATTTTCTCGGCAACCCAGACTTGAGGTGCAGGCCATCTATGTTCTGACTGATAATGTACTGCACTTTGTCACATTCAACAAGTTTCTTCAGTATCATATGCGTCTTGGTCGGCTTGGCGTCCGCAAATGAAATGTTAATCGTCGGTTTCTTGCCCTTCTTCTCAAGAGTCCACACACCGTTAGGGCCCCTGTAATATTGACACAAAACCATATATGCATGTACACCTCTGCCCATCTGATGATTATTGTTAGATGCCTTGTTGCCAAAAAAAGAAACATACAGATTGTAATATGGAAATGCAACACCACATCCTACAAAAAGTCGGTTATAACCAAAATAGCAGCATCTTTCTGTTTGACAACTCTCAGTAAACCAAATATACTTTGAAATGTTTTAGTTTTGATATGATATTGTACTTATATTTATTTATTTTATTTATTTATTGGATCACCAACATAAGTAGCAGTCTTCACAAACAATAATTTAACTAAGCTTAGTTTGTGCGATTTAACTGCTCTTACAGTTATAGGCAACCACATGCATAGAAAATACATACAATGCATAGAAAATACAAGTTAAAAACTACTTATATGATGAATGTAGAGGAAGCAAGACCAATTTGTAAGGATAGATATTTGGCACTTGGTGCTTTCTACCACTTTAGGGTCCTGGCGTGATGGTACAATAATAATAATACTTATAGTGTCACATAGTACTAACCTGAAATCTGGAATTCCTGCAGAGGTGCTTATCCCAGCCCCTGTGTGTACCACAGTATGTTTGCTTTCGCTGATTAAACGAGCCAGCAAGCGACATTTCTCCTCAAACTTTTCTATAGAGTCAAATTTCTGTAAAATGCAACCATTAACAATTTCAGTTTTGAGCAATTTGTTATAATACTTCTGCCTATACTCAATTGTGTATTTCTGATTTAAGTACATTATTTTCAGAAGACTCGAGCCCAGAAGTGGAACGTAAAAAAGATTGCAGCTGATATTAGAGACCAAATTTATTGTATTTATCGTAGTCATACTAAAAGACTCAACATTCCAACATATTCTTCAGGGATGCGCGGAGAATGTCTTGTTTCCAACACATTCATTTAAACCTTTACTACATCGTAACTGGTGGAAATCGTCAGTGTCTGTCTACCCTTGCGAAAAATAGGCGTGACTGTGTAAATAAAATACATAGTTAATGTTTCGTTTTTGCTTACCTCTGGTATACCAAGTATACCCTTATGTTCATAGGGAGATAAACCTTCTGCGTAGTTACAGGACATTTTTAGAGACGTATGTAGGAATTATTCCAATTAAAAGTGTGCACTTTCATTCATGAAAGATAGAATTTGTTTACATTTTCTTAATAGGCTCTCATTTTTTATTTACTGAAACGGCTGAAACCTATCTCTTCCAAATCAATTACAATCACTAACCAGATTTGTTGCCATTTTATTATTAGATTTAAATTATGCGTCTGTCAAGCCACTTTACTAATAAAATACATTATGGATAAATGTGAACAAACATGAGTACTGCAAGTTTATAACAAGTAATTATAAAATAAAGGTGGATCTGAATAATTTTGTTTAATTAAACCTTTTGCTTTCTTAAAGAATTTTTGTGAGTGCCCACACTAACATCTATTTGCAATCTATCTACCTATGTTGTCTAAATTGTCTGTCTTCGTTTAGATTTTATGTTCTCGTTCTAAAAAAAATTCAATTTATTTACAGATTTCTGTATTTGTGGCCAAAGTGGAATTATTGGTGAAATCACATTAAAACCTTGTGAAAAAATTGTATATTCTAAAACAATGAATCGTAGAAGAGGACACGACGAGGAAGATGGATACGGTTTGTTTTGCCACGAATAATATAACTTTTGTAGGTTACAACTAGTAAGAAACTTATAATTATTTATTTAATTTGCAGAGCGACTACATAGAAAAAGACGTCGCGTGTCTGAAAACCAAGAAATCGAGGATAGATTAGAGTCCCTGATATTAAGAGTAGGTGAAAAGAGCAGCTCGAGTTTGGAAAGCAACTTGGAAGGATTAGCGAGCGTCTTAGAAGCGGACCTAAGCACTTTCCGCGTTAAAATCTTGCGTATTCTGACAGAATGTGCTATCCGTATGCCCGAGAAGTGTACGATTTACGCTACGTTGGTCGGTCTTTTGAACGCGAAGAACTATAACTTCGGCGGTGAATTCGTCGATTACATAGTGAAAACTTTCAAAGAGAATCTCAAGACAGGCAAGTGGAACGCGGCGAGGTACTGCCTCAGGTTTATATCGGACTTGGTAAACTGTCACGTGTTAGCAGCGTCATCGTTGCTGACTCTTCTGGAGACACTAGTGGACAGCGCCAATGAGGACGGAGTCCCACAAGTGAGGCGCGATTGGTTCGTGTTTGCCGTCCTGTCAACTCTACCCTGGGTGGGCAGGGAGTTGTATGAAAAGAAAGAATCTCAACTGGATCAATTGCTAGTCACCATAGAGGTTTTCTTGAACAAGCGCAGCAAAAAACACTGGCCTGCACTCAAAGTGTGGTCCGCCGACTCGCCGCATTTGCAAGAGGAATACTTGGATTGCTTATGGGCACAGATTAAAAAACTGAGACAGGACAATTGGTCAGAAAAGCATATCCCTAGGCCTTACCTAGCGTTTGACTCTATTTTGTGTGAAGCCCTGCAACACACACTTCCCGCTATTCAGGTATTTGTTTGGTACTATTATACTTAATGATCAGTTAGACTAAGAGCCACAGTTTGTGGTAGGCAAATGAATGGGGCACTGTTTATAGGAAAATTTTTCAGAGTCCATGATTCGGTTAGCACATTAAGCATTTGGTTCTAGTTGTTATTGTTTGATACCAGTATTCAAACTTAATTGGTGGCTTTAAAGGCAGTTTCAGAACATCAGATTGATGGTTTCACCATTAACCATAGCTCCATTGATCCATAAGTGGAATATGCTTTAACCCTCCCTGTAGTTATGAAAGAGTGTCAGGGCCGACATCCATAAGATTTACAAGGACGAGAAATTGCTCAAGTCCTTATGAAGAACGGATTTTCAAATGCTTGTTTCATAATTTGTTATTGGCACACTTAGAAATATCGACCTCATAAAGTATTGATAACTGTGCAATATGCAATTATTGTAAGGGTGTTCTTTCCTAACATGAAAATTCATTGGTACGATAACCAAAGTGACTGCATAGTATAAGTTCAATGATAAAAATTCAATATAGCTAGTGACTAATGTGTCTGAAGTAATCAAATATTCTATTGCTTTACAGCCTCCTCCTCACAATGACGGCGATACATACCCCATGCCGAGGGTTATATTCCGTATGTTTGATTACACCGACTGTCCTGATGGCCCAGTGCTGCCGGGTGCTCATTCAATCGAGAGATTCCTCATCGAGGAACACCTTCATAATATCATAGAAGCCTACCATGTAGAACGCAAAGAGTGTGCAGCTCAACTCCTATGTTTCCCATACAAAGCCAAAATACCATTGGAATACTGTATTGTCGAAGTGATTTTTGCTGAGTTATTCCATCTACCGAGGCCGAGGTACTTGGAGATCTGCTACGGTTCTATTCTCATCGAGCTGTGCAAGCTGCAGCCGTCCAGCATGCCCCAGGTGCTGGCTCAGGCCACGGAGATCCTGTTTATGAGGATCGACACAATGAATGTGGCGTGTTTTGATAGGTATGTTGATATTCTTATATTCTAGTTTTAGTTTTATGTCTTTAAGCTTTTTTACATATTTACTCTCAACACATTTGAAATTAGACAGAGACAAAACACCTCGAGGGCCTAAAACTATGCTTGACTTTATGAATAATAATGGAATTAAGTAAAACCTTCTACTTGAGAGATACAGTAATACTAAGTAAACGTTTGTCACTAACAGTACTATTTCTGTGTGATTTTTGAGGATTGTTTCATACTTTATGTACAAAATGTAACTAGCCAGTATAGCATATTTCTCTCTATTTGTCTATATGTCTATTGTTGTGTTTATTGAAGCAGTATCCTTGCTTTAAATTGAATCTTTTTCACTTGCTTTTAAAGTGTCATTTGTCTAGGACGATGTTAGTTATATGTTTTTTTCAATAAACAACCCTAATATCGTGTATACAATATAAACCAACAAATATTGTATATCAAAGTCAATTGTCAATAGAAATTTAAAATTTTTGCTCTTCCAGATTTGTAAACTGGTTTGCATACCATCTGAGCAACTTCCAGTATCGCTGGTCTTGGGAGGACTGGGAGGGATGCGCTCAGCTAGACCCCGACCACCCCAAGCCTAGGTTTATTAGGGAAGTCCTCAGTAAGTGCCTTAGGTATGTGATTTTTTTTTATTGCGATACTCTAGTTAAAATTCTAAACCATACATTTTATGTGCAAATTTATCAAAGGTTGTTAGTAATTAAAGAATATATAGAGTGTTTGGTGTAGTAGATCTTTTTAAAATGAAGACATTGTGTTTAATTTTAATTGAAATTCATTTTATAGATTGTCCTATCATCAAAGAATCAAGGACATCACACCCGAATCCTTTGCGTCATTCGTTCCATTGAAGCCGGAGCCCATCTACAAGTACTCCATGGATGGTGCAGGTGAACTAAAACAAATTTCATATTTTCTTCATCATTTTATTACTCGAAATAAATATCTTAGTTTTATCAATATACTTACACTAATCTTACATTATGTCCATTGATCATATTTACATTTGCATCATTAAAAGCACGTAATATGTATATTATACAGATGAAATTTATTTAAATGCTTATAAATTATTTGTAACATTTGTTGTTTATCTATTTTGCGCATTATGCAATGTGAGATAGTTTTTCCATTAATCAGTGATGATAATAGTAATATCTTGTGAGAATTTTCACATAGTCATCTGATACTAAAGTGACAAGAGGTCGGACTATGGTAACCGGACAGCCGATAAACAAAATTACTTAACTGTCAAAAGCAATTAGAAGTACTTACGTTCTACTTGCATATCATATGTTTGCATCGGAGTTGTCTTGGTATTTAAAAACAAATAAATATTATAATTAACCAAACCATTGATCCTAATACTTTCTAAATGTATCCACTCCTTTGTATATATGGGTTATTCGTTACAGAGACATTCATTTATGCATTTGAATACTTAGACACTGAAATTAAAGCTGTCGCTCATGAGTATCATTATGGAGGAAAATTAACTTCAGTCTATTCCATGGCTAATAATTCTAGAAAACTGTACGGACGATCTTGATAATCGCCATAGTTAACGTCACCGGACTGCCTTCCGGAATTCGGTTCGTCATCGCTCGCCACGTCGGAATCTTCGTCGTCAATTGATGGCGATTCCTCTTCATCATCATCATCATCATCATCCTCGTCGTAATGTTCGTCGTCATCTTTGCTTGGATCTGTGTTATTTGACTTCACACCCAAATTATCGATGAATTCCTTGAGATCATCGTCGATTTTAAGGAACTTTTCATGATTTTCACTCTCTGTCTCGTCTAGATCCGGTTTCGTTGATGATATTTCGTTCTCCTTTTCCGGTGTACTGTTGAAGTTGAAATCGAATAAGTCCTGAAAAATGTTAGAGGTTGTTGGTTTTTCAGTGGTTGTGGTTGTAGGATGGGGTGTTACAGTTTTCATTTTATTTAGATGTTCCGTCTTATCTTCATTGGTCTTCTTTTTCTTACATTTTGTTTTGTTTTTCGGGACGGAGTGAGGAGACGTGTCAACTGTGTGGTCGCTTGTGACGTATTCCTCCAATCCTATCACTTCGTTGTTTGTTTCGGCTGGCTGCAATGTCGTTGATTGAAATATGAATTCCGTTCTATCTTTCGACGATTCATCGTCTGCATTATCATTGCTTTTCTCTTCATCGTTTTCGTCATACTCTTCTTCTCGATAGTGATCTGCTGTTGTATCGTTAATGATGTCATTTTCCTCTCTTATTTGCTCGGTTGTAGTCAACTGTGTGTTGACTTCGGATTTTCTTGTTGTTTCCGGTGCATTACTTGTACTAAGTTCGCTGACGCGATCTGGATGATGGTTTTTTCGAGTTTCTTGATCGGAAGAGTTAGGTGATGGTGATGAAAGATAACCTTGAAAATTGGATCCCTTTCTTCGATATTTTTCAGACGCGGTTGTACTTGTTTGATTTTTCGCGTTCCATTTGTCGTGTTTTACCGAAGTGCCTTTTAGCATTAATGTGGACTGTCTGAAACGATTTTTGTTCTTCGTGTCGCTAATAATGGTTGTAGTTCGTGAAGCGGTTGTTGACATTTTAGTTGTGCGTGGCGTTGTTGTTGTCGTTGTCGTTGTCGTTGTCGTTGTGGTTGTAGTATAGGGCGTAGTTGATTTAGTTGTGGTGGTTGCCGGCATCTTTTTGCTCGTAGTTTCTGTTAAAGATTTTGTAGAACTCACGGCAGCAGAACTAGCTTGTGGTGTGAGATCTTTGTTCGGTCTTTTGATTACTGTTTTATCAGGTGTTTGAGTAGTGGAGGTTGTTGTAGTTGTCGTTATTCTTTTGTGTTTCTTGATCTTGTCCTGTTTGGCAAATTTTGGCGGTGGACGCGTACGTTTCTTAGGCCTTGGTGTTGTTGAAGTACTCATGTCTTGTTCTGCCTCAGTGGTTGTGGTAGTTCTCCTTTTAGCATTGGAAGTCGAAGCAGATTCCGTGGTAGATATAGGTGTAGTAGTTTCAGCAATATTGACTTTCTCTGTTACTGATGCGAGAGGAGTTGTTTTCGTAAACGCTCCTAAAATATTTGCCCATTCCATGGTTTCGCTATCTTCTTCAGTTACTTTAGCAGCGGTTATAATGTCTGGTGCATTCGTAGACGTTTTTTGTGTTTTCGCATTATCATGTTTCTTTGCAGGTTTTCTGGTTCCATGCGTTTTACGTAGTTTGTTTACGCCTTTTTTAAATGTTTCAGGAATATCACCATTTTCGGTTGAGTTATCTGTGTAACGAGCTGTTATGGGCATAAATGCCGTTTCTATAAAAGAATCACTTTCCGCAGACTGGCCATCGAGGATTTGTGGGCTCGGCCGGAAGTCTATTGGTCGATTGTTTCTAAGTGGTTTTATTGTAGGGGCCAGTTTCAGAGGTGGCATTGGTTTGAACGGCTTCTTGTCCATAGTGACGAATACTCCCGGCGGAGCATTGTATATTGGTGGTCTCACATGTTCAGAGAAATAATTGACCTTTCCAGGCGGCGCACGAAATTTGTTGTAATTTTTATAGATTGTGATCGTTTCAGGAACGTGCGTTGTTTCGTTGCCCAATCTCATCATATTACCAACCTCAAATGATAAGTCTTTTGTCGGCAGTATCGGTGGCAGCGGTGTTGGCAAAACTGCGGGCCGCGTTGTTCTGATAGGTTTGTTGGAGGTTAACACTTTGTAGTCGGACTGTAGTGTGTGTGGTTTGCCATTGTGGTGATGATGATTACCATTCGTATATTGATTACCTCTGTTATATTGATTGCCGTTGTTGTATTGATTGCCATTCGTATACTGAATATTACCATGAATATATTCATTTCCATGAGTGTACTGACTGATACCGTTGTGTTGGTTTTCATTGTTATATTGATTAGCATTGCCATATTGATTATTATTGACATATTGATGATTACTATTGCGATATTCATTACCATTGTTATATTGATTACTAATGCTGTATTGATTGCCGTTTGGGATTTCGGCAGAATTTGCCTCTGCGTATTGATAGGTCGGTGCCAATGGTGGAGCAGGAATTGGACGCGAATTTTTCATCGGTTTGTAGGGATACGGCATATATTTCACGTTCTGTTGATGCTGATCAGTTGGTGCCCCGACGTATCCGGCCTTCGAGTGTGGAGGAAATGCCTGTGGAACGTATGAATTCGATTGGTGCCGCGGTGACGATTCCGGTGGGCTTTCTTCATCATAATCTTGGTCAGAAAATAGAGACGAAAATATTCTGTCTAAACCGTGATAATAGGACCGGCCCAGGTGATATTTTGTTGGTACAATGTTTCTGTGAATCCAAATAGCCCTTTCTGGTCTCATCGCCGGCGAGGGCGTTTTTTCGTGTTTTTTATGTTCTTGCGGTGCATCAGTTATTCTATCAGGGGTACTTTCTCGCACGGTGAAGGTTCTGATAGGATTTTCATAGGGTCTCTTCTGTTTCTTCGGTGTTTGCGAGATCACCGAAAAGGTCAATTCGTAATGGTATCTACCCGGTGACGTTTCGTGATCCCTTTGACGGATACGTTTCACTGACCAAATCGCTTTCACCCCGTTCATGCATTTATCGTCGGCGCATTTGTCTCTGGATCGTTCGTCTTCAGCGAATCGAAAACCTTCGTTCTCCTCTAGTAGTCGTCCCCTGGCCATGACTGCGACGTCGCCGAACGAAGACGGATCTTCCTCCGGTATTCTGTCGAAAGGTGCCGTTTTAATTTTTTCCCAAAGATCGTGATCGTCGACTTCCTTAGAGGCTTGCTTATCGGGTTTTGTGTTCGGCGATAATATCGCATCGCTCTGTGTTATCAGCTGATCAATCTTGTCACGTACGAGTGTTAGATAGACGCTGTGCCTCAAGGCGTCTTCCCAGTAGTGGGCGGGCACGGCAGCCACGGAGGGCGGTGACTCGGTCTTGATTGTCTCGTGCAGAGTGCCAGCGCGCCCGTACCGATCGTCGACGTGCCATTCGCTGAGCGGTATCGGTGTAGGTCTGAACACATCGCCCTCGGCCCGACTTCTTCCTTCATATATCTGCAACATAAACGATGAATATTCAATTGTCGTAAAGTGTCAACGCAAACGAACACTTATTGGAATAATTGTGTTTTAGAGAAAGACAAAAAAAACCGTAAATATTTCAGTATGCGTTTGAAAGTAAAATGGCGGTTGGCGGGAAAGTGCGCGGACGCTTAGCGTGCGGCACGGCTCGCGTGTCTCGCAAACCGACCACCCTCGCGGCGAATTTCCAATCCACTGATTCTAATATAACTCATCAGTAATCTTCAAACTGCCTCTCATTAAAATACCTTGTATTCTTATCGTTTGTTATTTTTTTTTTCGACCCTTTTGTTGGTCCACAGCTGGACCGAGTCTCCTCTCATAGTGAGAGCGATTTACGCCATAGTCTACCAAGCTGGCCAAGTGCGGATTGGTAGACTTCAAACACCTCAGAAAATATTTTATAATTTATAACATCTCTCAGGTGTGCAGGTTTCCTCACGTTGTTTTTCTTCGC